>QVOB01000563.1:0-12411 GCA_014839585.1 Pseudomyrmex concolor | reverse complement strand
AGAAACAAGCTTTTAAATAAAATTTTGATTATTTTTTAATGTTTTCAGTGTACTAAGGAGAGTGGTTTACCAAGTGATATCTTTTTAACAGTAATTAGAATAACAGACAATGTAGATGAATTAATAGCTACGAAAAATATAATTTGTAAAGAAATAGCGCATCTCCGTTCGAAAGATTCGGGCGGAGACGACGATTTATCGGTGAAGCAGCAACTAAACAGTTTACTTTACGTGAAGAAAATTTTGGAAACCAGAATCATAGGTATGCAAGAAGGTTTAGAAACGGAAACAGACGGCATCGGTGCTCAACCTGAATGGAACAGACTTATACCGGGCCAAAAACTAGTTAATTTACCGCTGGACGAGTTACTGAAGAACAACATCGCGCTAAGCTATTTTATTGATTACATGACTTCCATAAACGCGGAAGCGTATCTGTTCTTCTACCTGAATATTTATGGCTGGAGAGTCTCGGCCGAGCAACAGATATCGGACATAGAACTGCAGAAAATTCACAGTGCGCAGTCCGGTGTGATGGGTGTTAAGCGCAAGAATGCGGATCTTGACAATTTGAAAGAAGCGGCCACAAAGATTTATCAGCAGTATCTCAGCGACAAAGCATCGCCCAAGTTGCAATTGGACGACGCATTGGTAAAGAGCTTGTTAACGAAGATGAAAACCGAATCAGTCAAAGAAACCTGGTTTGATGAGTTAAGAAACTGCTGCTACGAAAAGTTGCAGAACGAAGAGAGATTCTTACCGAGCTTCAAGAGATCATTAGCGTACGTTAAACTGCTTGCCGAATTGGATCTGTTGAAAGATCCGGTGTCCGAAGACGACGCGAAATCTTTGGACAGTATAAGCTTGTCTAGTACAAACAATGAATTGGATACTTTAGAAGAATTATCTGAAACGTACAAAAACGACGATACGAAACTCTCGGTCGCGAAAGAAGGCACTAAGAAATCGAATTCCTCAACAAGTTTGACAAGCATAGGGGAAGTAAACGAAGAAGGCAGAGCGTTTGATGAGATTGACACGGACATCAGCAATCTCAAAAGCATGAAATACACGCGTAAAGAATCCACTACATCGATTGAGCAAATTATTGAGAAAAAGGACGTTCCGTTTGATGTAGAAACAAACGCTGAGCAGTTTGTCAAGCTAGATGAGACCAACTACGATCAAAACGCGATCAAGAAATTGCAGCAGGGTCGCTTCGAAATTACTGCTACAATTATAGAGACTGGTATTGTCAACGATCGCGGGAAAACGTACGGTATATACGCAGTAGCGGTTACGAAACATTACGATTCGGGTTACAAGGAGAAATGGCACATTTACAGACGATATTCCGACTTCTACGATCTGCATCAAAAAATCAAAGAGAAGTATTACGACTTGGCAAAAATACCTTTTCCCGCGAAAAAGGCTTTTCACAATATGGAACGCACAGTTTTGGAGAGACGAATGTTGATGTTGAACGCTTGGTTGTGCCAACTAACGAGACCCGCGGTCATGGACGGACACATGGGATTACAGAATTTGTTGCTAGTCTTTTTGGAGCAAGGGGATTACGACAAAGGAGTCACAGGCGGACAGATATCAAGAACAGTAAATATTTATCTGCTTATGCTATACATATGGATTGAATTTTATAGAAATAATTTAATATATACACTCCAATCTAATATGCAATACTCTATAATTATTGTTTTTATAACTATTCTAACAACTACTTGGTGATTTTACAGATAGATACTTTAATGAATCCTTTAAAGACGTCCATGAAAAACGTTACGCAAGCAGTAAAAACAATGCCAGATAACATGTTAAGTACGGTAGACGGTGTGATGGACAATCTGAGCAAACTCTTCAGCAATTCTAAGAAAACGAGTATATTTTACGAAAATACCAAAGTCGGCGCTGGTCTCGATACAGAAGTATTGTTCTTTACATATTATCAATTTGCAACAATATATCAAATGTCTCTTTTAACGATCAAGTCACAATAAAAACAATTGTTCGTGTTTTCAGACCGATGATAACATTCCATTGCGAATTATGCTACTGCTAATGGACGAGATCTTCGATTTAAAAGTGCGAAATCAATGGCTTAGGCGGCGAATTATAACTCTACTGCGACAAATAATCCGTACGATGTTTGGAGATATAGTAAATAGAAGAATAGTAGAATATGTGTCGTTTCTGACTAGCCCATCGAAAGTTGCGGGATATTTACGTTTGTTCAAGTAAGCAGTACATGTGTACATATCAATAACGTGTGTAGTATTTTACAACTTGAATACATGTTTTATTTAACGTTTTGCAGAAATAGTTTTTGGCCGAATGGTGTGAAGGCCGAGAGTAAACCGCCGCGAGACACGGAGATGAAGAACAGAACGCGAGTGGCAGCTAAAGTAGCTTTGCTTTCGTGTCTCTCGGACGAATTGAAACATATCATAGGCAGCGAGACAACGAGATGCGGTTTGTTGAGGGTGTTCGAATTGTTTCAGCGGCCCGTATTAAATAGAAGACTGTTATACGTACTGTTGGAGGGTATCGCCGAAAATCTGTTCCCGCAGAACGATCTAGTGACAATTTTCAGGAAACTTTATTCGGTATCGCCGAGAGTGAGAAATAAAAATAAAGCTAAGTCTTGATGGAAGAAGAGAACGGACTGATGTCCGGATGCAATGGTGCGAGAGCAATGACCAGCACGGTCGAAATTCAATCTATGCGATTAGAAGTATCGATTTCGACCGATCTTTAAAGAAGATATTACTTCTCTTTGATAGCTTAGAGACTTACGATATTAAGGAAATACTCGTGCGCGCGCGTACAAAAGCGTCTAACTTAAAAACAAAAAGAAACATATATATATATTTAAAAATCTATCTCTTCGACCCATTGGGCTCTTTACAATAATTTTGTTCACTTTATATCTTTGCGAAATAATGTACTTAATATATATATATGTATACACATGTGAGTTTAGAAGATTGTATTTTTATTATTGTAATTATTGTATTTTTTGCAGCTTTTTAGATTTATTGCTGTGTCAACTGAATGCAAAACGGAAAGTGTGAAATACATGCCGAAGAGAGCATATGAAATGCCACCTGATAATTACTTTAGTTTTCGAGAAATACAACTTGCTGCTTGATTTTCGTTACTACTGTTATCATGTTTATATAAGATAAATGCAAAGTGTATATTTTCACAATGTACGCACATATATCTTGATGTGAAATATCTGTGTTTTTTGTGAAATATCTGTGTTAAGACACCAAATCCAAAAAATCATATTTCAATACGTATTTAAGTTAGAACGTGATAGCAGCTTATCCCGAGCTCAATGGGTTAATGAGTCGTTAATTGCTACGCTTATTGAGATATTACTGGATGTTTACTCTTTTCAAACAGTCGCCTCTAAGCCGCAGATACGAGATGGATGTGTATGCCATTGCAACGGACATCCTATAAGCTTGCGACAGGGAACAAAACGAAAGTCATACGCTTTCATAATATCGACGATTTATACGTTCAACGACGCGCACGTCGGAAAAGTTCCAGGCTGATCTTTCTCGTTGTTGTGACGCTCACAAACGTATAACGTAATAATAAGAAAAAAAAACTCAAATTTTTCCAAACAAATAAATAGGTGTCAGAAGGAGCAATATATAAAATATAGTATAAAATAATTCTTTGATCGTTCAATATACAAATCAATTAGTGTCAAATTTAACGGAACGTCTCGATCGTAACTTCTTCAGCAATTTATTAAACTTTTTAAATAAAATATAAGAGATTATACGCGTAGTAGATAATAAGATGTGTAGATCTTTTAAAGAAAAAAATTTATCATTTGATTAAGATACTAACAATAAGATAGATATATGTGTGTAGAAATAAATTATACTGAACACATCACGCACTGAATGCAAATTACATGGAAAGACATGTAATGTAGAACTTTTCCGCATGTGCGCTGCTATTTGAAGTGATCTAGTGGCCAAAAAGTACGATATATATATATATATATTTCAACTGCATAAACCGAGTTTGCGACTCGGATTGTTACTTTCGTTGATATTAACGTAGGATAATTAAACAAAAAAGAAATCTCTTTCATAAATTACTTGTGATCATCTCCTAAAAAAAAAAAAGAATACAAGGTTCATGAAACATTCCACTTGCATTTTAAGCTACACCGATTAGATAGTTAATTGTTCTTTTTACAAAACTTTCGAAACTACACAATAGTACATAGAAACAACACTCTTGTACATCACACTTTACTTAAGTTACAAATGACGTGCTTTAAACGCAATGAAATTCGGAGAAATCGATAGCAGTTCAAATTATAATAATTTAATCACAGACGTTATATACTTAATTGTACAATATTTATGTTGGTCTACTCTAGAGTTTATTTGTGCCATTTGATTGAGTAGTACCCATTTATTTATTTAGCGATCCTCTTTAAGGGATTACTCACGCAGCAAACTTGACAGCTTCGGACATTTAGAGAAATTTGTTTTTTCCTTTTTAATTTTTATTTATTTAGAGATCGACTTTTTTTTTATCGAAGAAAGCTGCAACTGTATAAAATTGTTGTGTATATTAATTCTACATCGTACGTCTGTATATAAAGTTATTTCTATCTCATGTTAAAACACGCCATACATCTTATCATATGTTTACTTATTAAAGGGACTATTTATAATTTGTGGGCAGTTCGCATTTTCTTACCTAAACGCATCCCAAATGCTGCCCTGTGTGATTAATTTTGAAATATTTTTTTTTCTTGATGTTATATATTTATATACTAAACAATTAAAAAAGACTATATCCAAATATATTGCTCGTATAGCCTTTTTTAATTGTTCGAATTTTCAACGAGTGTTATTCATTTATATATTTATATTGCATTATGCTCTTGTGCACATTATAAATTTTAATTATATAAAAACATTGTATCCTCTAGAAAAACAGACGAACAATTATTTTTGCAAAATTGTAAGAAAAAAAAGAAGGAAAAATAATACTGATGTCAAAGATTTTTAAAAGTAAGACAAAATGTTATACGTTAATTTTCCTTAGATGTACGAAAAAAATGTGATGGTTACGACTGTTGTATTGAATGAACTTCTTTAACTTTTAGACTAGTTGTCAAATTATCAATTGTCAATGTTTTGAGATAACTGTGAGACGAAGCTAAGTGAATGTTTCTGGCTTAGAGCTTTAGTTAAAATGCGGTGGCACCGATTCAAGCAGAGGCTCAATTGTCCGCTCGTCGAGGGCGCGCGAGCACTCGCTTTGTTGTCGGCTATATAAGAAGCGAAAGCAAAGAACGAGCGACAATATAGACGAGGGTGTTCGAAAACAAAAGAAGTATTATCGTGCTTGCCGCGAAAACCGGGGGAGGTACTAGAAAAGGATGCTCGGAAAAAACAAGAACTTCATGAGTCGGCGATGTTTTTTAAAGTGAATGCGCTTGCGCGAATAAAACATGAGAAATCCTAGAGTTCTCTTAATTAACAATCTTCGATGAGGCATCTGTAAAAAAAATATTATAATGAATGAGATTGTAACTTTTTCCAGTACGCGATTATTGGCAGTTTTTAAAAATAGATAGTGCAAAATAAATAAATGGCATGTGTGTGTAAGTTGAAACTGAGAAAATTGTGCGTTAAAGGATCAATGCTTTTATATTTCCAAATTTTTGCGCGTGTCTGGCGAAGATATTTCGCTGGGGCACAGAACAGTATTATATACAGACAGAAGGAAAAGAAGGGTAAAAAAGATGAAAGATTGTCGGAGAATCAGGAAGAGAGTGTCGAGGGCTTCGCGCGACACGACGAGAAGGGACTAAGTGGAGAAGAGGACGAGGGCGGGAGAAAAGAAGAAAAGAGAGAGAAGGGGCCAGAGGGACAGAAAGAAAGTGAGAACCACGGGCTATTGTACGAAAAGAATCAGGTACCGCGCGCGTATGTGTTTTCAGAAGGGGGTTCACCCGTGACACGGTCCCCCGAACTCTCTGTCAGATGGAAAGAGGGAGGTGGGGTAAGAGAGAAAGAAGAGACAGAAAGAGAAAGAGAGAGAAGGGAAAGGGAAGCAGCGCGGTCGTACGTGAGCGGCTACCGAACGCCGAACGTCCCTCGCTTGCTCTAACGAAAGAAAATCGATATGCATGATTCACGCACACGAGAGCGTGCACAAGGGGGTTGAGGGAGGGAGACAGACGGGCCTCTTACGAGGGGAGCAGCGGAATGGAAAGAGAGTAAGGGAGAGAAAGAGAGAGACCGAAAGAAAGTCGTGTGACGGAAGGAGAGAACGAAGGGGATGAGAGGGGCCCCACACTCTCTGGTAGCGTACTTCTCTTCCCTCGACCGCCTCGTTCTCGAAGCGCATGGGGGACGAGCCTCCGGGTGTATGACGACGTAGAGCAGTAGTACTCACACATATCGCCTCGACACACGCGTAATTTCATATACGTACAAGGGAGCGCGCGCGCACGCTCTCGCGTGACGAAGAGGGGTATACCCCGCGATGCTACCCCCTCGGTCACTCGATCAGTCGTGTCCGAGGTATTCGCGCTGTCGTAAACGAACAGTCACGTCGGTGTCGCGTCGCCGCGTGTTTTCCCGGCCGGCGGCGACTTCCGGTTAGCCGGAGTTTTCCGGCTATCAAGCGGCCGCGCGTTGAAACCGTCGCGTCAATTCGGGTGGATTCGTTTTCCCGCGCGCAATATAATGCGGGAAAGCGTAACGGGTGAATCGTCGCGTCTTCTCGCATAACAAGATCAAGAATCGTTTTTGTTTTTGCGTGACGATGACATCGAACAATCTCGAATTCAAAAATTATTATTAACTTTGACTCGTGTGTTGTATTCATGTTCTGTTTGCACGCTCAAAACTTTGTGTTTTTGGATAAAAGTGAAGAGGCTTCCGCGCGCGGCAAATTGAAGAAAATTGAGAAAGAGAGAGAGAACGAGATAATGTGTGAACATTTTTGAAAAATATCTCGAATGCTAGAAAAAAATTCAAACCTCTTCTAGACGCTTTTATGTTTTTTTTCTGAGTGTTTCCGGATTCTAATGAGTGTTCTATATTATTGTGTCTCGAACATTTCTGCTAAAAGACTGAAAAATTGAAAAATCACGATACATAATTTTATTAAAGAAATTATTTTTTTTATTATTTTCTTTATATCGTTTTTCATACATGCGTACACGCGCAATTCTGAAGCTTTTGAAATTTGACGTAACATGTGCACCAATTTGATGCGCATGCACTCGTTTAATTAAATTCTCGTTGAATTTGTAATTGAAACTCGTGGAAACTACGATGAAATAATTTACGGAACGAAACACCCTCGGTGGGCGAACGCGACTGCGCGCTTTCCCGCCACGAGGTATAGTAACAGTAAGAATGAATGGGACCGGAGGGTGAATCAGCCCGCGAATATCGTTCGCGTTTCAAACCACGCGTCGCTTTCAATGAAGATATAATCAACGCCGATTTCTCTGAATGCTTCAGCGGTCCGAATAAACCTGTTTAATGCGAACCTTCTATATTCCGATGTTCTATTTGAGCAGAGTAATATTTTATTTTAATAAAAATTTATTTGTCCGGAACGAAGTCAAACTTTGTGAGAGAATTTTATTGTGAAAAAATATCAAATCAGTGAACGTTTCTAAAATCGCGTTCTATAGAATAAAAAAAAAAAAATTAGTTTTGCATAACAAAAAAATGTTATTGTGGTTTAAAACATTTAAAGACTCGAGAGAATCGAAAATCAAGATATTGATTTAATGTTCGTAATGAGATCGTGTGAAAAAAAATCGCAAACGCGCGCGCGCGATTGAGTGTAAAATTAAAACTCAATGTTTATTACATACGTTCCCTTTGTTATGAGATAAATCTTTGACTGTTCGAAAGGACTATCCGGTGCGAGAAGGATTTGCGCAATCGTTATGCCCGCTCGAAGCCTATGGCGCGGGCTACAGACACTGTAATGGGATTACGAAAAGGGACGCGTGCAGATCGATTACACATAAATAGCGAACGACAACGAACTTTTCCACTCGTAGAATTGGCGTGACTCGGTAAAAAAACGCGCGTTCACGAGGAAAAATTTGTATGCGACACGCACGCTTTCTGTGACGTCAGGCTCTAAAGCTCTCGTAAATCTTGCGTTGTCTTATCGTCACTTTCTTTCATCTATGAATACTTTCGCTTTCTGCTTAAGTTACAGATTGTTTGATAAGCAAATTTATAAAACATACAAAATTTGTCTTGTTATTTATTTGATTGCAATTAAAGTTCAATAGATGTGCAAGGATGCGCATCTGTTTGAATGTCAGGATATAATAAAGAAAGATGCCACCATATCTTTCCTTTCAAATAACTGAAGAGAGAAAAAATCATGATGGAAGATAGAATGATGACACAAAAAGAGAGCGAGAGATATCGAATAATATTGATCGCAATCGAAAGATCACGGATTATATAACTCATTTGACACACACATGTCAAGAAGTCATGGATAGTATCATCGACCGAATTCACGACACTAGGGGGGCTGTTTTGGATGACTCGACGCGTCTGAACAGGACAACCCGATGTGCGTCCACAGAAGGTGGGCTCGATCGGGGATTTCGATGCGAGGGGGAAGCGATTCGTGACGTGCGCTACTCTTCACCGCATCTGTTTCCGGTGTGTGTGCTCTCTTTTCTAATTCTATTATAAATATTTCTAAATTGACTTTTTATGTTTTCAGTCTCAACGTGTTCTAGATCATGTAAAAAAACATATTCCTTTCTATTTTAGTCTCACCTTCGACTTCCTCTTTTTCTTTGTTTTTATTTTCTTTTTTTTTCCGTATCAATGTTGACGCGGTACGCGCGAGTAACGTAACAGAAGCAAACGGAAAAACGAAGCCGGCCTGCGGTCAGCCGGATCTGGTTCCGAAACGAGATACGCCTGAGAGACCTAATAAACAAATGGTAACGTGTCGCGTCTCCGCAGACGATAGAGACTTAGTACGCGATCGGCGCCCGATACACAAGCTTATCGATCACCTCCATTCGACACGTAAGTGCCCAAAATAATAACTCCGTAGTCACTGCCAAATGTACAACATCGATTTTCCGACATTTTCAAAACAGAAAATGTTTTTAGAGAATCATTAGATCTTTTGAGTAGCTTTCAAGCACTTAAATATAATTTTTTAAATAGTAATTAAGACATGAAACTTATTAGACACAAAGTTGTTGCTTTATTAATAATGACTGCTTAGAACTTTTTGTAACATTTGAGAAATGTCAAAAAAAACTTATCACGAGTTTGGTACTTCTTTTAATTGTTTTCCTACCTTCAAAATAAGATAAATATGTGCTCAAAGTTTGTAAGAAAAGAATAGCAGAAATTAAAGTTAAAAAATTGAAAAAATACAGTCAATTATTAAATATTAAGTTTCTTTGACAATATTTTATTGATTTTGCATTAGTTTGCAATTGTTTTGTTTGCTCGTAGAAATTATTTTAGTACCTGATAATTTTGTTAAAACATTTTATTTACTGTTTTTCTTTTAAGAATTGTTTGCTTGTTTTACAAGAAAAATGTAGACAAGAATGTTTGACAAATTTTTAAGTTGTAGATAAGAATGTATGACAAATGTTTTAGTTGTAGAATAAGAATGTTTGGCAAATTTTTAAGTTGTAGTTTCTAAGATAAAATGAGCACGAGAAAACAATTTCAGAGCCGTGTCTCATTCTCATGGAGTTAGATCAGATTAATTTAGTTAAACTGTTTATTTCAATTTGCAATGTTTTTGAACACTGTTTACGAACGTTTTACGAAAACGCAAGATAGAAAACAGTAATGTGCAGAGAATGTAGACTAAAATAACATTTTTATTCTTGTAACATATTATTTATAAATGTCTTAAAGTTATAATGTTTTAAATGATTTTTGTGCATTTTAAATCTTTATTTCTTATATATTTTTTATATTCGACATTTAATTTCGACTTATACTGAAAAAACTATTATGTACATGTATATGTATATATATAAAAATCTATATATATATAGATTTTTGAAAAGTACAAACGTACCTGAAATTACCTCAGAGCCTTAGGGTCAATATTTCTTTCCGATATTGTGAGCACACCTGCACATTGTTGGAAAATTATTACTCAAGCATCTGCTCTAATGTGATCTACTGGCCCATTTCCAGCTGCGTGTCCTGGAAATACGGCGTGCGCTCCGATTAATTATAAATTATGACGTGTTCTGAAAAGCACACATCCCTTTTATCTCAACAACCCTCGAAATACGAGTTAGATTGTGAATAGAAAAAAACGTGAGGAGAATAATAGCGTTCACTCTGTTACGAGCGAACGACGTTTCCACAAAGTACAACGAAAAATCTAAAACTTGTTTTGAGTGAGATATTTTCTAGTTTGTTTCCAGGGGTTTCTTTGTCATATAATCTCTTTTACAGCGCATCTTACGTATAGCATTATAAAAATCTTTGCGTCGTTGACGTTATAAACAGAGCGTAAAAGAGATGTATAAAGAGATGCGTAGATATGATAATGTAGTTGGCCTTAGCCTCAAGGCTGGTGCACTTTGAAGACACCTGTCTCGCATTTCGTTAAAAATCGCTTAAAGACAATGAAGGAATAAACGAAAAAACTCGCTTTAACGGCACAGATGGTCTTTTGCATAATTACGTAATTTATCACGCAGGGACATACAACAAACAGCTGTCACTTTACAAACTTACTTGTGTATTGGTAAACATTTTTTTTTTGTTGAGAAAAATCAGAAAATCAAATAAATTACAGTCTCTCTTTGCTATGTACAAAAATATTAAACGTGCGTCGAAATACTGAATCTGCTATTAAGAAAAACCGCTACACATAGAATTCAATTTTTCGAAATGCAAATAGTACTTTAGTAGTTACATGTATTATTTCTATATATTCATCGCACGATTACGCGATTGTTTTCGTATGCCAGACTGTATACCGGGCGTGTCAAAAGATGAATAACAATAAAATCCTCGTTGCGCGCACATAGGGAGGGAGTGAGAGGATGAATATGAAAAGAAACTGCGGGTGAGACTAGAATAGAAGACAAAGGATAGTGGCAATTTGCACTTAGCGCAGAGAGTACAGCCGATATTTAGTATCCCGTCGCGTTATTACGCTCCAAGTATCCCGTAGTAAGAGGGAAACGGGGTCCGGAGATGACTGAGGACACGAGAGAGGGAGGCGGGAAGAGGAGGACGGGCGGGATACAAGGTGTAGACTTACTTTGCACTCTGGTATGGGATTACCGTACTTATATTCAGCCCCAATATTAAGTTACCACTTTGCTTTACGGCAAGTGAACAGGCCGCCTGCATATAGGAAGCCATCCGAGCGCTCCTGGGACAGTCTGTCCCATCCGTCTGGGCCCACCTACGAATAAACAGCATCGCGAATAGCATCGTTCGTTCGTACGTTCGTTCGGAGACAGCGTCGCGATATATCGATGTTACCGCGTTACTTTCTCGTTGACTTTATCACATTTGCAGATTTAACTACTAGAAAATTTGAGGCGAGTAAGATAAACGACGATTCGCGAATTCTCGATCTTTTGCGATAACTTTGCTTGAAAACTTCGTCGATTTGCGCAGCGCGAACGTTAACGTTATTGCGATTTAGAAAAAGTGATATAAACATGCTCTCATATAAGAAGGTAGAGGTACTGACTTCTGTGCGTGCTGGGGTATGCGCTGGACTTCCTAGCACCATTAGAAATCAGTACTACTCTTCTTAGCATTCGGCAGCTTATCGGAAAGCGAGGCATGATCGTTTCTTCATTGCGTGTATAGTCGTGCGATCGTGTTTGGAATCGGGGAAAAAAGTCGGGCGGAAATTATAATACACTGTGCGAGAATAACGTGGTTTTCTCTTTATCTTTTCTGTTTATCGCTGATATTATTTTTTTACACATTCTTCTGTTTGATTTTTACAGTGTACGAATCTTGTCTTTATCAAATACGATACTATGACCATGAAGATGTAATATATGGCGTTTATAATTAATGCGTGTGTTAAAGTTACCAGCTGTCTCTTACGAGCTTTGTTCATAAGGAATAGAAACGCTACAATATACTCGCGGATAACGATCCAATCTTCCTAATTAGAAAGAAAAAAAAAAAAAAAAACAATTAAGCGCGGTTTAATTCTTTAAACTATTTTCAAATAGCTATATTATTTATAGATAAATAATATAATTTGTGAAAATATATTGTTACAATTATGACAAAACATCTCATACAAAATTTCTTGTACATATTTAAATGTTAATTTTGTCATTATCGTATTTTAAGATGAGTTTTTCTTCTT
>QVOB01000561.1:0-10071 GCA_014839585.1 Pseudomyrmex concolor | reverse complement strand
CGCGGATCGATCAATTTTCCGGATTTCTGCTCCTGCGCACGTGTCGCGGCGCACCTAGACCGAGTCTCTCTCTCTCTCTCTCTTTCTTTTGCCGTTGATACCGAGACTTGTGAAGGAAGCTTCACGGGTTCTAGCCTTCCTTCTGTTTCTCCTCAAATCTCCGCTTCGGCGTAATTCTCTCCCGTGGGGCAACAAGGCGCACGAGACTTCATTCTGGGAAAGACACGTACGGGAAGAGAGTCTTCATTCTTAGAAAAATATAAATAGCACTCTCTCAGAATAATATAACGCCGTAACTTCCATTTTGCTTGGCTAGTACGTGTCTGACATTCCTTTCCGAATACCGGCGTGTGTGTAACAGGAAACCGCGGGTAATTTCGAGGCACGCGGAAACAGGAAGTAGGCGACGTAGGAAAATTAGAGGAACCGGGACAAATAATTTCGCGAACGACACAAGGAGATTTTCAATTGATCAAAATGGTACAATATATATATATATTTTTAGAACACATCGGTATCTTTTTGTGAAAGTTAAGAAAACGCGCAAAAAAAAAAAAAAAAGAACAAGAAAACATACACGTTCGCTTCTTTGCGCCCTTTGGCCTGTTCGAGCTCGCATGAAGGGATATTCCTCCAACGATGCGCGAGCAAGCGTGCAAGGCTCCAGGGGCATAACAGAAAACAAACGCGCGTACACGTGCTTCGGATCTTCGCCCGAGTGTGTGTTCTCGCATGCGGAATATTGATCGCGCAGTTACTCGTGGCACACAGTGGAAACTCGCCGCGGAGTTTCGCTCGACGTGTGACGATTGTTACACGACCGTGTCGCAGCTGCACCATGCAGTTTGATGCATGATCGCCGACGACGCGAATCTCGACTGTGTGTTGTCGCACGCGGTCGAGAGTTGTGCGGAAATTCGTCACGTTGTTGTTTCCTCGCGCGCATCGGAGAACGTGATCTCCATTTCTTGATCCGCGGTGGCTCGTCGTTGCAGCCGGCGACACGACGATCGATTTCCCGGGGATAACGCGCGTGGAAACTCCCCAGGAATCTCGCTCGTCTTGTGTGCCGCAAACAATAAAAAGCTATTCCCTTTGGAAAAGAGAGATATTCCCGGCTCTGTAAAAGATTCGTTACACACTTCCGCGCTTTGTAGTTCGGATAATTTATGGTTTCGTGGAGATCGTCGCTGCTTCTTTGTGTGCGACGCGCGCGTGTGCAACACAAAGCGCAACGAAAAAAAAAAAAAAAGTGATGTTCGTTGCGTGAGCGTGCAAAGTTCGGAGATGCAGCGCACGTCCCGTTTCTTTCTTATCAGCCGGCAGCCTTGAATGGCGATGCGTGTCCTCGCCAAAGTGGGTCATCGCCGTCGGGAGACGCTCAGACGGCGGCGGGCGTCGCGGCGACGACGACCGACGATGATGACGACGTGTGTGTGGGTGGAACGGAGTCGTGAAAAGAGGGTAGAGACCTGGGTCGCTGGAACGGGGAGACTACGAGCGAGCAGGAAGGAAGGAAGGAAGGAGCGAGCGAGGTTGTAAAAAGGAAGCTCCCTCTTGACAAAAGGTTCTCGACCTTTTCCGCGTAGCTTCCGTGTCTATATATCTCGTCACACACGTTCTTCCTCACGAAATTTATGAAATTGTGTATATATCATATTTTATTAATTCGAGTATCCTATATAAAGCGCGGTGTTTAAAAGTTATGATACATCAAGTTTTACGATATATTAAGACAAAAGTTTTCGACGATATTTTAAGACAAATTACACGAAAGAGATATTACATTGTGAAAAGTTTTTGTTCGAAGTTTGTCTAATTTTCATTAATGAGAATTTGATCTCGCATCACAGTTTCTTTGATGCAAATAGCGAACTAAACACGACGACGTCTGATTCTCTTGTTAATATTCCGTTCGGGAATATTATTTTAATTCCTTCCTAATTTGCATGACGTTGAATCTCGCATTGCATTTTCAACGGGAGAATATAATTCCGAAGTTTTGAGATCCGATTTTTTTTTCGATTATAATTCCGCCAAAAGTTTGAATACCTCGCGCGCGCGTTGCGCGTTACGTAATATTTCACAAAAATATTCCCCGCTGAAAAAAATCGGATAATCATCCGATAATGCCGAAGGTCTTTGATTTTCCCTTTGATGAGAAAATTCTACACGGCGCGTGATTCGCGCGAGGGAACTTGCCTCGCCTCATAATTTCTCCATTTCACTGCACCGTTAGCGATCCGACATCGGACGGTCGACTTGCATAAGAGAGAGAGAGGTCAAATGAAGATAAAATTACAATCTGCAAAGTGTCATCGACGTTCGATCGACCGCGTTGTCCTTGAATATCATCTGTGGAAGTCGAAGGACACAAGCTGACTGAATATTTAATGACTCGGCCGTGTAAATCCAAATTAAAAGTTCATTCAAATCAATGTACGCCCGATAAAATTCATCTCCTTACGGGGACGGTGAATTTTTTTCGCTCTGTAACTAAAACAAACGGAGTAATTTTATTTTCATGCGCACAAAGTTAAACTGTCTAAATTAATATCTCTCGTAGAATTTTCATAATGATTGAGATGATACCGAAATTATGTCGTGAACTCGTGAATAGGATCGATAGACGGTTCCCCTTCGCGTTTTGTGTTTTCTGTTTACTCAGGCATGAGTTAACGCACGCACAACCTTGGAAAATTGATCTTTTCCCATATTGTGCTAAAGGCACTCAATTTTTTTTTACTTTTATCGTAGTAAAACATAGCGTGAAGACTAATTGACTGTATATACATCTATAATTAATTTCATGTCCTCATTTGTCACTACTTATGTGCACGAAATTTTTAAATGAGGTGATCTTAAAGTAGTTTCCTCTGGTTAAAAGGTCAGGCAGTTGGTATAAATGAAATCTCTTTCAAAGTCTATAAAACGCAAGTCTATGCGCGCGCGAACGGCTTTGCTAGGAGAAATCGATGGGATATAACAAATAAAAGATACGAACGATTAGCAGCGGAGAAAGTCGCGCGAGATGTGATATTTACGTCGCGAGGGGAGAAAAGTCGTTCTTTCTAGATGAGAGGTTTCCGAGTCTCGTAGGACAAGTGTGCGTTTACATGTGCGAATAAGAGCCAAACGAGTTGTTTGTTGAAAGCGCGAGATAATAATTGCGCAAAAGTGCCGCTCAGATCTTGTGTTATTGTTCTTAAATAGAGCGGCGAGTATCCTTCGGTTCTTGCCCACGTGTCGCGACACGAAATAAATTTAAATTTGTCGTTTCTCGCGTTAGACGCGAGAGACGAAACGGACACTGTGTGTGCAAGTGTGGAAGAAGTGCGCGACGCACACAGTTTGCGAAACACACAGCAGCGATGAATAACGACGATACAGCTGGCGAGAAGAAAGAAGAGATGAGGAGGCTATATCTCTCGTCCGTTTCGATCGCCCCCTTCTTCTCGGTAATCTCATTCTTGAATATGGATAGCGGAGAGTAATTACACACTCTATAGTGTCTTGGTGTGAGATGCGAGACCGCTACACACACATATAAGGGAAGAAATCGGCTGGCGACAACGAGGCGCACGTATATACCCTTACGTTACATCGATCGCGCAGCTTTGTACATACGCCACGGCACATGTCGTTCCCGCGAGACTAATATTGGCCTCGAGATGCAGGTGAGGAGAGAGAGACATCGAGTCCGCTGTCGCGTGCATCCGCAGCATTGCCGACACGTGCGACCACCAACAACAACGACGACAACGACAATTGTCCGTCGTCGTGTTCAGGCTATATACTTTAATCTATCTGAAGCTTTTATTGACGGAAAAATATATATAAGACGCATGTGCGATCGGTAGTGTGTTCCGAGTACGACCTTTAACTGTTGTCTTGTATCGCAGAGATTCACATTCGGACGTCCTTTCTCAGGATTCAGGAATCCACAGACACAAAAGTTATTTACATGTGTAGATATGTAGAGATTTGTATAATAAAATAGAAATTTTTATTTAACACAAAATAGATTTAACTCTTCCGAATATATTCGAGCGCGATGTAGCGCGACTTCAGAAAATTAATATCTCGTGTGACAGAAATGATTTTCGCGCGTTTAAACTTTGCAGTCTTGAAGTTCGAGCTCTGTCCTAACTATCGAGTAGCCTGCGAGTTGATTTAATTACTTGATGGAATAAATGCTAAAATAATTCAGCAGAGGTATGCTGGCATTGTATCTCATTGAGTCAGCAGTGAAAGAGTTAATAGACCTAATAAATGTATATATTATGTATATGTGTTAATGTTAAACACAATAATGTTCTTCGCGCTCACACCCACGGCAATATCGCGCCGTTGTCTATCTACGATCTGATCTCGTCGACGGACTATCTTTCTGTTCTCAGAGACCGCTCGAGCGTTACTTGTAATCTTCAAAAAGTATTCTCCAATACATCCCTTGTTTTTGAGACTTGTCGGTACAGAATTCGATTTCTGAAAGATTTAATTTTGGAAAGTCGCTCGTTAACAAGATCTTGAGTGTTGAATGCAAAATATTTGTCTCGCAGAATGTCACATGTACGTTAGGTGTCAATGTATTGGATGAGTGCAAAAGTTTTTGATGGATTTTGCGATAGAAAAATGGATCAAGTAATTTTGTTCAAAACGATTTATTTTTTTGCGTGTATAATGACAGCTACAAAAATATTATACAATCTTTCGAACGGTGCATAATACATCTACACATTTGCAAATGCTGTCGTAAAGTACTGGATCACAGTCACATCTTTCAGAAACTTATAAAAACTTTTGCACTCACCCAATATCATTACGTTTCAAGACTTCCGCTACTGTAACAAACTGTTGTTACAGTAAAGTTTACAAAAACAAGATCTTTTTCTACATAATAAAAATTATTTAAAGCCAGGTGAAAGTTGTAGAGAGCAGACATAAAGATTTATATTACGAAGATTTAACTCTTACAATATATCTACAATGTTATATACGCATGATATATTATGATATATCGTTCATCATCGTATGATATAAAAAAAAATGATCTGTATCTCTTTTTTTCTCGTTAAAGTAAAGAGTTACATGGATAAAAGACCGACCTGTGTGCTGCTGCACTGCACGGTCGATTTTTCTAGTTTAACTCGCGAACACGCGGAGGATTCGCGGAGCGACAACACAAACGTGCCTTTTGTTAGCGTTGACGCTAATTGAAGGTATGTTTCTTCAACGAGTGCGGCTTGGTCGATGCGCCGCGTCGCGCCGTCTCGTGCGACGCCCACGGCCCTGACATTGGAGAAAGTTGTGAATGGAGACGTCGACCCGTGTGGAGTTGCCCCGTTTCCAGATTTTCGATATAATTAGTAAAGTTTCGGTTCTTTCCCGCCGGGTTCTCAAGTACTTGACTCGCTTGGGGAATCTGTCGCGGATATTAAAACGCGCGAGAAGTTAAAACTCTTCTCGCTTGTGTTTTCGTATCTTTTTCGTCTTTAGATTAATTTGTTTTTTACACGCACACAAAATTACATAATTGTTACATTCTTTTACAAAAACAAAAAAAAAAACTGTAACAGTTTGCTAAGTCAATTCTGAAATAATATCCTCTTTGATTGCTCTCCTATCGATTCGCAACGCGTTCATGATAAATCATGGCAGCCTTTTGCGGCTGCTTATCTACATCGTTATTTATATTTCTGGGCACGTTGTATCCCAACAAAGGCTTTATGTAAAGCCTCGGCAGGGATCCTCGCCGAAATACAACGCGACGAAGACGCACACCGGAATATCTTAGCATCCGTACGCTATCATTCGATACGCAACGCGCGACGAAGTCTCTCTTTCTTTTTCATATTACACGTGCGTGCGGCCGCCACGTCCGTGGAATCTCTCGTGAGTACGACGTAAAAAAAAAGTCGCGGCTATTCTTGCACCGTCACTACGTCGTAGATACGTTTTCTTGTAACACATGTTCTTGTACACATTATGCAAATGAGGAAATGCAGCGAGCGACGATGATGAGTTCGGTTGTTAAAACTCGCATAAGCATATATTTCCCGGCACGGATTGGCTTCCTCAAAATATTTCGATAAAACCTATCGCGAGAGTTATCACGTGTGTGCCCGGCGCGCGCGCTCGCGTAGTTAAGCGCGTTACGTCATCGGCGATTCCAACTTACGTGAAACTGTGCTGCGTCGAATAGAAATACATACATATTACATATTGCTACATCGCGCAGATAAGAATGAAGAATGTTTTATTTTTATTATATGAAACAACAAGAAACGCGCGATCAGCGCGTGCGTCTGTTTACATATATCAGAGTCTTCTTGAAATGATTTCTTGAAAACGATATTCATAATCGAATAAAAGACTTTTTTTTATGTAACATGATATTTCGTATAATTTTTTAATTTATTTAATTTGTTATGTAATATATTCACGTATACGCATAAAGTTGTACATACCATCTATAACCCGAATTTTTTTTGTGAGTAAAGAACTTTTGTAACGTGAAACTAGTAAAAAAAAAAAAAAAGAACCTCTAGATATAAATTAATAAATTTACAATTTTTATTATTTATTTTTTGTTGTTTTAACTATCGCGATAAACAATTTTTATAGTTAAAATTGGCTAAAAATGAAATTAGATTAAAAGAATATCGAGATATATCAGTGTGTGACTTCAAAGTTACACAATGTTGTAGATAGACAACGTAGTCCCTTTTCTTTCCCCGAAAACTGTGATTCATAAGTGAATGACACGGGCGCTCGGCTGGCACATCTTTCGCTCTGGACGCCCGTAAATCGTGAGAGAGATGTTTATCATATAATTCAACAGATATTAGGTAATAGCTGTGCGACCCACGTTCATCCGACACATGACGATCAACACGGATTTCTTTATTGGACTCGCAAGTCTCTGCCGCCGCAAACAGGAAGCTAAAATCCCACGAAATTGTTTTATCTCCCGTCAGTCTGGCGCTTAATGTTTTCTTATTGGGATTTATAAAAGGAGGAAAAACACACACACACACACTGTATCAATTTTGTCGTTTGTTTTTTGCGTTTGAAATTTACAGACCGTAAGGTTACGAGAAAGAGAGAGAGACAAGCGAGAAAATACGAGGATCAGCGCTGAAAAACAATTTTAATCCTTCGCGCGGAAGATATAATTATCTTCGTGTCTGTAGAATATCGCGAATACATAATCTTCACCTGGAGTCTCCTGCAGAAAAAAAAAAGGAAAAACGCGGTATTATCTGACTGAGTTAGCGACATCTAATTTCCAACAATGCCTTTTCACCTTGAGATGTAAAGCAACAGCGAGAGAAATTGCCTCCGGAAAGAAACGCATTTTCCGTCGTCGTCGTCGCCGTAGTATCTTCTCGTCTTCTCGGGCTAGGAACGGCGCGCGAAGAAAGAAAAGTGTGTTGCTGCAGCAATACTGTTTGCCGGTGCGCAACTTGATAATAATCAAATACGCGCGGCAAAAATAGTTGCGATGGAAAGTAGCGGAGAATTAGCGATATATTACAGTAAGAGATTACGACACATAATTATACGCCAAGATGAGAAACACGAGATGCCGATGAAACTTGCAGCGAACGCCAAGAGTTTCCCGTCTGGAGGAATAAATATTCTCAGATATACGGCAAGCGCACTCTCGAAGAATAGGATTTCCATGAAGGGAGGGAAGGAGAGATCTGCGAATATCTCTGCGTTAAATTCGTTTATGTCGTTTTAATCGCCTCTCTCATAACGCCGACGCGACGGTGTGTGATGGCGGGTCGTAAAGCAGATGGGAGGCACGTTTTATGAGACAGGATTCGTGAAACGAGAAAATTCCTTCGTCGTTGAATAGCGCTAGTACGACGATCAGTTGTTAGAGAAGGCCCGACGAACAGGTTTCTCGCCAACTTGTGTCGCAGAAATACGCGAATGTAGATTAATTTGCTCCGACTTCCAAACATTTTCCCCTCGCAAGGTCGTGCGCAAATTATTCTGAAGATTTCTTGAGAATCGCATTGATAATTTATTATAAGTTTATTCAAAAATCCGGTTGTCTTCATACGTTAAATTTCGGGTTCGAGAATCGGGTCTGAGTCAGCGTATCTTTTAATCTTTTATTTTGTAAATAATAATTTTTTGTAAATAATAATAATTTGTGTTTCTAATTACTTGAAATTTTTAGAGTTAAAAAGACGCATTAAATATGCATGCGCGCGCGCATTTGCTTATTACCGCACGCACGTACGCACGATTGTACAGCCATTGATTGACGCTAAAAAATTGTTGCACGTATGGTCGCTGCAATGTCGATCGGAATTTGAAAGAGCGTGTGTAATTTGCAGACGGCGCTCAGCAATCTCGAGGAGATGCAACACAATTCCATGATGTACCGCAGTGACAACAGGAGTCGCAGCATGGGTGGGGGACCGATGCGACCCCGGCCCATGGAAAAGAGGCACGACACGTCTCCCTATAGCGGCGTGCCTTACCTCTCGCCACCTCCGCCGGACACCTGGCGAAGAACGAACTCGGATTCGGCTTTGCATCAGAGCGCCAACGAAGCTTGCCAGTCGACCTCCGCTATACCTCATCGACGAGGTAGCGACGCATGTTGGTTTTTTTTTCTTGTTTTCTCTTCTTATTTATCACATACGTTTTCAACCTGTTTAGACGCGCTTTCTCTTTCGAACGGGACAGATGCGAGAAATCCACGATTACACTTGCGTATCTCTCAGAATTTGTATAATCTTTCTCTTGCTGAGAAAAGTGTCGGTTGTTTTTCAAATTCGCCGAGATCTTTTTTGATCGACAATTTTAAGAGTGGAATTTTATTTACATTGTATTAAATCCTCGTTATTATTACGTGAAAATTAACGTGGATTCGTGTTTAAAACCAGAACCGTTCGTTCTATCTTGTTATTTGTGCAAACCCGATGTATCTTGATTGCGAAACATCCGGCACGTGTCTTATCTGAACACCTTATGTATATTATATCAGTTCCATTTACTTGCTCGTGTTTGCCCGCTGTTGAGGCAAAGAGAAGGGCGATTAATTAAAGACATCTTGCAAAAGAAACTTACCATTTCTTGTCTGAAATATTACTTCGTCAGTCGTTAATAATTTACCCAACCTTACCTAAGATCGGATAATGCAGCGCGCGCGGTACAGCTTGCATGATTCATTTCGCGTGAAAGCAAAATCGCGTTTCTCCGCTCTCCGTCGTCGTTTGAGAGCTCGAGCGTGATCGAATATTCGCACTGAGAGGGGAGAAGCTATAGCTTCTCAGCACAGCCACCGTATTAATGAAGTTCCTTCTTTGTGAGTACGGAGACGCGATTTCACGAATGGCTCGGCTCGACAGAAATTCCGCCATTATCACATTTGCCTCGTTACCTCGTTATAAGCGCAACAACCGTCGCTTCTCTTCTCGAGTGGGAAGTTGTCTGCGGAATTTCGCGAAGAGACTGACCTCGTGAGCTCGACGCTTGCTTTTCAAGTAATTCGCGCGTTACGACGAAGCTTATATGCATTTCTCCTGCGAGTTTCAAATCTTTCGAAAATTCTTGCACAGTTTTAGTTAGTTTTCATTCGATCTTCCTTAACAAAACTAATTAAATCCTTTTAGACGACACTTTCTCTCTCGCTCTTTTGTTCTTCAAGTTCGCAAAACTGTTACTTCTCTTAATTTGTTTTTCGATTAATTAAATTTATTTTGTTAAGCATTCACTAAGATCATTTTCTTTCAAAGCGAGATGATTGCGCTTTATATTACGCGCGAATTACAAGATTGATTCTTCCCCCCCCTCTCTCCTCCTCGACAAAGTTCTCCCCTTTCTCTTCGAAACAGAGGCAATGTAATGCGATATATCTTTTTTTTTTAGCTGCAATTAATTAATCTTTAAATCTCGCCGAAGAGATCGCAAAAGTTTGCGGAGTGATTTTGCTTTTAGACAACAAAAGACACGTGTAACGTTACGCGTAACTATATAGCGACGTTAGTAAGCGGTATTACGTTGCTCCGGGAGAAATCGGATAGCTGAGAAACACACATTCTG
>QVOB01000557.1:0-11464 GCA_014839585.1 Pseudomyrmex concolor | reverse complement strand
TATGACAGCGAACAAGCGATAGAAAGGCATGTTGCGCCGCTTATCATAATAATCCTTAATGCGCTAATCGTGTAAGAAAATATATAAAACAAAAAAAAGAAAAAAAAACGAAGAAGGTTGCATGAGAGAAACGGCTACCGATGTCGATAGCAACACGACCGCATGAGAGATCACGAAATCCTTTCGCCGACTGGACCATTACGCGCGTTATTAATTAACTCGATATACTGATTAATGACCGGGCCCGCGATAATTCTAATAATACTACACGCGATGTTTGCGCTTCTCCGGTCGAAGCAAAAGAATCCTGATCGATATTTCAATCGTGCTCGACGAATAAACTCGTTTCAACTTCGTTGAGATAAACAAAAATGTGTAAAACGTTACTTTTTTGAATTGTTGAAATTGATTTATTTGCATCGTGCGTAACAGGAATGCTATTAAAATAGTTAATTCCTATGAATAGTTTGAATTAAATCGATTCTTCGCGACAATTATTAAATTTTCGCTTCGCGCCTCATTTCCAAAAAGCCGATCTTTGTTTCGGAATATAAGATCGATATCTCGTGTCGTATGCGCCAAGTTCGATCGACAGTTCGACAACGATCCCCGCATGTCGCGCATCACACGCTCGATCGATATCGGCGCTGGATTATTAACTTTGAAAAATCATCCTGTCTCTTTCGTACCGGTTTCGTATACGCTATAATATTCTTTGCAACTTCGAGATAGAAGCCGCACGAGCGACGATCCGCGAAGCCGAAAATCGGTTGGCAGTTTTTCGCGCGCGCAGGTCCGCATTGCGCGCGAGTAAACTATCGTTTTACGAGCGTATATAGTCTCGATAACGATCTGCGGGTATCCTTGACTGAATCGTGACTAGAAGCGGCGGGGAGCGGGCGTGCAGCAGCGGCGATACACGCTCGGACACAAACATTGTTCTCCGCATCGGGATACAAATTGCTCGTATACGCCGCGGCAACTGCCAGCGGCAGGGTGGAATAAATAATAGGGGATGTATGTGGCGGGATGCAAAGAAGAGATACGCAGAGAGCTAATTCTTTCGTGTCGTCTCCGGTTGTGTTTCTTTCTTTCCTTCCTCGAATTCCTCTTCAAAGACCCGGATTCTCTTCTTTCTCGGAATTACGGAAGAGGAGTCCCGCTTGCTTTTATTATTATTAGAAAGTAGCTGCGCAGGATTCCGCTCGCGATCTTCACGCGTTTTGTTCTGCGCGTTCTCGCGCGCGACCGCGACCGATTTTGCTGACCGCGTGTGGAACCGGCTGGGAAAGATTGCGGAATCGCGCGCAGCGAGGTCTCTCTTTCTCTCTCTCGTTCTCTCTTCGTCTTTTTCTCCTAAGAGCACGTGGGCCGAAATGGCGGATGCTGCGGGAACACACCGTCTCGGTGGCGACCGGCGATATCTCGAGTTCTCTCTTTCTCGCTTCTACTTGTGCGCGGGGAAGCGCGCCCCCGAGGCGGCGTGTGTAATACAGATAAATACGCGGCACGTCTCGCCGTGGTATATACTCGCTACTCTCGCGCAGGCATATAATATAATGCACCGACGGTACTGCGCGCGCTTGTAACTGTGACAAGCAGTGGTACCACATTCCTAACACTAGCGCGCGCTCCGGTGCACAGCAGCGTGCACACAGTCCTTTTTTCCTCCTCCTCTTCCTCCTCTTCCTTCTTTTGCTCCTTTTTCTTTTTCTCTTCGCCACCCTTTCCCTTCATCTATCTTTCCCCACCGCGTTTCTTCTTTCTCCACATAATTTTTCTTCTCCGTCTCTCGCCCTTCCCTCGCGATCTAGGGTGGGAATACGAACAATGTATTGGAGTTTTCGTGCAAAAAGATGAATCCTGGACGGTTGGGCACATTCTCTCGATCAGTCGGCTGCACCGATGATAAATGGAGCGCGGAGAAACGGAAACGCGCACAGGTTGCATTTATTTAGTTACGACGAAACTATTACCTAGTTTGTTGTATGTGCGATACAGTCATCCCGTGTCGGAATTGCGGCTGTTCTAGTTTCGAGAGATCAATCTACTTCCACGCGAGTCGGTGACTCGCGATCTCAACTTCCTCGCGTATCTTCTCCCTCGGATCTTCCATCTCTCTGAGCAAATTCGCGGATCTCGCAAATCCGACGCGTGATGATTCCGCCGAGTGTCGCGTAAAAATTGCAAAGAAAACACAAAGGTGGTTCCATATACATACGTGCGCGACGTAAATTATTATTTGCGTGAAATATATCTGGTACGCGTACGCTCTCGGGCGTCTATTACACGATAAATTTTTACATAACCGCCATAAATCAGTGCACAGTGCCTATTGTTGAGAAAACTCAAGGATGTATCACGGCGCCAATGAGAAATGTGGAAAGTAAGGTCGCGCTTAGTATGTATAGGTAATCTTTCCAATTTTTTTTTTTTTTTTTTTTCCAACAACTCACCACCCGCGCGATTACATGTTTATTCCGCGCGAAATCATCCGTTTGTTGAAGTCTCAAGGACATTCTTTCCTCCTCCTCCTCCTCCGTGTACTCGGCGTTGCGAGAAATCGTTCCGAGAATCGTGGAAAGTAAGGCCGCGCCGCAAACATGCGTGTCTTATGCATATATTAGATCCTTCTAATTCCACTCTTTATCGCGGCAACGCGATAATTACCAATTAATCGCGCGATTATTGTCAGACGAATAATAGAATTGCGTTTTACAGTCTCACAATGTCGCAAGCTCGCGGGCACGCTCGATGAAGACACGTAAGAGTCGTCACCTCGTAATATATTCTCGCTCTCTGCACGATACCAAGTTTCAGAGAGACGCGGTGAATCGACTGCCGATCGTCAGTCTCGATCAAAGGTCAGGTTATTATAAAAGCGAACGAATACTTATCGACTATACCTCATCGAGAGAGAGAGAGAGAGAGAGAGAGAAAGACTAGTCATCTACTAAAATATTCGCAATTAGCGAATCAGTTGCGCGCAAAAAGGGATCACACATTGTACGTTCGGCATGTCCCACCGAGTGGTGGTGCCCACCGAGGAGGCTTCACGAAGTGCATCGCGCACACGGTTCGATCTCGCGGTATATCCTTACAGTGTGCAGCAGCAGAAAGAGGAGGAAGAGGAGGAGGAGGAGGAGGTGAGGGAGAAAGGAGAGGAGACACGATCGAGAGAACGAGAGAGCTTAGCCATTACCGCCGTGCTACCACAGAGTGTGGTAGCCAATCTATATGATAAACAGCCTGTGTTAGGTGTACACGCGTGTGCAGCTGTACAATACGACCGGCTCTCCTCCTCGGTTGAGGATCTCGACGCGAATATGCACGCCCGTGTCACTCGGACCCGTTACCGGGAACGCACCATCGGGTCACCGTGTCGTGCGAGTGTTCATCCGCGCGAGTTGACATGTCGCCGATTCGACTTTGTTCTTTTGTGATGACGTAGCTCTCGCTTTGATTGACGCGGATTTTATGTGCGACACATAGAAATGTCATCGACTGTTCTCCGATATTTATCGGAGAAAATGCATCGTAATCGATTTCCTATTACGTACTTAGAGAGATATTTGCCTCTCGACGAGTAATTGCAGCGTGCGCGCGCGCGCTCCGAGCTATTAAACGGCATTAAAACTAAATGGCTCGCCAATATAAGAGCCTGCTAAAAATTATATTTGACATATAACGTTTACTTTCTGAGAGCGAATGTTAATATTAATTTAGAAATATCACCCGGTCTCTATCTTTCTCTTTTTCTGTTCCTTGCGTGTGTTGCAAGAATATAATAAAGACACGTTTTCGATTAATTTCATTATATATACCAGGTAACTCCTTTCAGGATCACGCCTTAATTTTCTACGAATATCTATAATGTATACCTGAAATCGTGAGCTTTTCATTGTAAGTCATCAACCCGTATAAAAGAAACTTACGTCGCAATAATGACGTATATTCGCGAATCGTTCAGATTTCTATCGCCGTGTTATCGCATCGGCGCGCGATACTATCGCGTTGCGATTATTACGGAGCGAAGCGTGCGAGTGGGACGTCGCGCTACTTCACTTAATGGCGCAGAAATAATCTATCGCGCTCGCCGGAGAAGCTGGGAAACGAGACATTGAACAGACCTTGGTCGGGATATAACCAACCTTTCACTCATCTTCCATCCACATGGAGAACGCGACCGCGCGCAAGATCGACGAGGCAGCAAACGATTTTCGCTGCGCACGCCATGACGTTAGTGTGCGCGCGAGTAGACCACGCCATACACCGCCGATTGATTCTGCCTTTCTAATAGCGCGCGCGCGCGCACGTGAGCCTGGCTGCTGGCAAGACCTCCCCAAAGAACGTCCATTCAAATGTTGTTCGCAAATAATAATGGCCGCACGGGCGGATTTTATAATATATCGCTCACGCCGGTTACACCGGCGATTCAATTATCCGCTCCGGAACGCGTTCCGCTCGCGCGAGAGATTACCGGAATCGAATGTACGCAATCGCACATTGTTACGCCATATTTTTTTTTTTTTTTTTTTTTTTTTCTACGCGCGATGGAGGGAGGTACCATCGAAGTGAAGAGCGCAGTAAATTCGCTGTCGTTTTACAATTTTTGCTATAAATTTTATTTAAAAAATGATGCTTCGCGAAAATAAAAACCTCGGATGTAATTTCACAAATAAAAATATTTGTGTAATTTATAATAATGAAAACATTTATTGTAATTTATTCAGAACGAGAGGAGAGAATCGCAATGTGCAGGAGCTTTTTAACGATCTCTCTAGAACTCGCACTGTATCCAGTATAGGCTGAACACACCAAGCAGGAGGAAGAAAGAGATGAGGAGAAGGAGGAGAAGGTGAATCTCCGCGCGCTCGCGGTGGATTTATTTAAATTGCGAGCAATGTTCCACCGTGTTCAGCAGCTTCTTCTGCTCCGGCGCAATCGAAATCGAGCAAAACGAGCCGCCGGCTCCAAGTCGATGGCGTGTAGCGGATCGCCAGTTTATAAGGCGGGGAGAAGCCCGAACGGTGAGTCGCCCTGTGGAACCACCTCAGTGGTTAGATGTGCGTGCGTCTTTCTCCTCTTCTCTCTTTCTTTTCCTTTCTCCTTTTTTTTCTCCGTGTATCGCCTCCTGTCTTTTCACCTCTCCTTCGCTTCGTATACGGTCCGCTTATAAACGAACCACCCCCGTGAGAACCGCTCGTCGATGACGACAGGATTCCGCTCGGCCGGAGAACGCAAACGGGCAGAGACAATAGATCGGTTAGGAGAGTTGATTGATAATATGTCAGAGAGATATGTACCTCGGTAAGTTGGCGCGAAAGTGTTTCATGCCCCGTGTTTCAAGCGGAACGTTCACAGTTTCTCCGTAACTTCGTGTGTGCCATTCGAAATTTTTTGTTTTTTTTTACGTCGCTGTAGATTTAAAAAACGTTATAGCAACCACTGCGCCATTATCTTGCTTTTTATTTTATAATTATATTGAAATCGAAAGGATCGAGAATTGTAAACAGGTTTCTTACCGAACAAAGTACAAGTCGTAATTGTGGATAGCTTACTTATAAGTGTCAAGCTTTTCAATAGAACCAGCAGAGCGACACAAATGATGACTTGTTAGTTCACTTTACATTTTATATTCGCTTACTCACTCACTCTTTCTCTTTCAATGTGAAAAATTAGTCGCAGACATTGCGGCGTTGCATTTGCACACAAAGTTAATACCGTCGAGAACTCGAGCTTGACAAACAACGGGTCCGCAAAACGGATCGCGGAAACTACGACAGGAAACGAAAACACCCGGTAATATTTGACAGGTCGGTGCGCCGTGCGAGAGAGCACGGGAACATAATCAACAGAGAATGAGCAATTGCCGCGGATTTCTCTCCCTCCCTTTCTCTCTCTCTCCCGGCCGCACGCTGTCGTTTCGCATCGGGAGCGGTAATAAGAATTTTTGCAAATAAGTCTATATACGCCGGGGCGATATCATTAAATGGATATACCCGGCAGCTATCGAGCCGGTTTCCGGCTCACGGTGCACGACGCGTGCGCACGTCTTGCGCACCGTGTAATTGCGGCAATCCGGGATGCATCCACCGGGGCATTGCGGCAACCGATACGACTTCTGTGCGCTGCAGCACTTAAGTCCGTCTCAAATTGAACCACCGCATTACCTAATTGCATTAATTTATTATCCGAGCCGGATTCGTTCGAACGGTCGTCATCGCGGCGACATGAGAATGTAACGTTTCTGATTTTCGTTTTCGTACATATAATTTAATTATATTTATTCGCCGCGTTGTGTGTACGCTCATTAAATGATTTAATTAAGAAACCGTCAGTTCGCATCGCACGATCGTACGCACCAGCGAACTGATTTTTTTTTCTTTCTTAAATTACGGCAGAACGAAAGGAGAATGTACTGATCCGAGAGAGGGGAAGAGAGAAGCGCGTATAACGGGTTCGCACGGACGAGAACGACAAAATAAACAAGCGTGTAATTAGCTGACAGCACGTGGAAGTCTCGGCTTAGAACATCATCCGAGTGTACAGTAACCATAAAACATAATCATAGACCTCGTTCGAAGAGAGGCTGTGCGCGTGTTTTGAATATATTTCAAGCTCCAAAGTCGATTACAGAGAAAAAAAAATAACGACGTTAATTCAAAGGCCATCTCTAGTTCTGAAACGTCGTGAATCAATTTCGACATTTATTATTGAAGTTTTTCCTGCGCGCGGGGAATCGAAGTCTATCAAGACTTTTCCACGTGTCGCCCGAAGCGAAACACGTTTCACGTAATAGTTGCCGAGAGAGAAGAACGAGAGGTGGAGGAGGGATGATCTCAACGAAGCGAGAGAAGGAGAAACGCGAGAGGAAGGAGATGCGAGGAGAGACGAGAATGCATTCGCATACGAAATAAAGTAGCGTATTTACACGGTGAGATCGCAGTATACATACGTACGGTCGACTGTAAATTACACTGTAAATCGTGGGGTGTTATTTGAGAGAGGGAAAGGAGGATCTCACGCGCAGAGCGAGAGAGCGAAAGAAAACGAGAGAGGACGAAGGATGAAAGTCAGAAGAGAAAGAGGAGGAAACGCGGAGGGTAGAAGGGAAGATGGCAACGACGGCCAAGTTTATGGAGCGCGAGATGATTTACGGGACGATAGTTGAAAACAAGTCTCACGGATCAAAAGACGTGTAAATTGCCTAGTTACGCACCACGGACGTCTTACGTCCGCGCGCTCCCGGCAGACAATGGGTTAATAACACGTGGCCCGCGTTAATTATGCATTCAAATACATATTAGAGAGGACGCGGGCGAAAGTGCCGATGTGCTCCCGTAGGCGGATTTCAATTTGTTTACTCTGCGAGATTAAGTCGTTCGTCAGAATCAATGGAGATGATGACGTTTATAAAAACAAAAAAAAAGGAAAAAATTACGACTCACACGATAAAAACGCAGATTCGTATGAAAAATGTATCTCTGTTATAATTGATCCGCGTGAGGTGTAATTTTGTATCTCACCGCGTGTTATCGGGAGATTAATTCTGAGTGGAGGGAAAAAAAGCAGAGGAAATTATAGTAATCACCGCGAATCAAGATCACGTAATCTGATCTATCGCTCTCTCGTGCAAAATATTCATGTATGTTAACTGCATAAATCTTCTGGTGTAATTATCAAATTATTGCGCGCGAGAATGGATCTAGTTTGTAAACTTCACTTACGTCGCGCGATTTTATATATTTACGTTCGATATGTGTGGGATACGTGTGTTTTTTATTATGATGTTTCCGCGAAGGTGACAAGACTTCACGCGTCGGAATCGTTCGTTCGGCCCTCTAAACAAACATAAAGCTGCTCGTTAGTTATTGCAGCAGCAGGAAGCGGGCCTCGTACACGATCGAGCGAATTGTTACAATGCGCAGTGACACGAGAATGCATTCGAACGTGTCGCTGCTACGTACCGACCCCGCGATCAACTTGCTCACGTGGTGCGAAGGACCGCGCAATTATATATATTTTTTCCACGCTTCCCTTCGGTGTGTCCCACATTACGCGAATGTGTCACAGACCGAATGTTTTAACAAACACCAGAAACAGAAAATCCGAGCTCGCATATTTTTTCATAAAAAAAAAATTCATTTCTAAGAACTGTATGTTTTTTATGTTAGAAAAAATTGCATCAAATATGAGAATATTTTATATGCATAAATTATGCTGTCAATTAGTACAAGTTTCCGTTAATGTATCGCGCGCTCAACTATATTTGCATAAATTATTATCTGCAGTCAACTAGCACTCGATGACACATGTGGAATTTTTTTTTTTTTTTTCCACGTCTCCGTGTTTTTTTATTTCCGAACGTGCAGCGACAGACGCACAATCGCGCGGGAACGAATCCGATCAAGATGCGGAGATCGGAATCAACAACCGTTGCCGATAAAAATGGAGGGTTGTTTACAAAGGATAATGCAATTAGTCTCGCGCCGGTCGAGACCAACGCGCGCGGCCGGTTTCTTCGGAAGCGTTTATTCCGCTCCCGATTTGGCCTCCTCGCTCGCTCACACTTCGCTCTCCTTCGCGGCAACTTCGCGTGGGCAGTGAATTACGAGGTTGAACCCCCGGGGCGCGCGCTCCAGAAGAAGGCGTGCACGAGAAAAAAGGGTGCAGCTACTCCGCGCGCTCCTTGTTTCAATGGAACATAAATAAAAATTGTCTCCCTCGCTACCCCGAAAGCTGCTGCTGCTGCCGCTGCTGCTACTGCCGTCGTCCTTTATTTACTGTATGTTTCGGCGATGCGCTCGACTCGAAAAAAAGAAAAAATAATTTGCATAGCGGAATTTGCATAGCGCGCACTGCACAACTTCGCTATCGGGATGCAAAACTTCGCAGATAGGAGTGAATTAATTCGTCCTACCGCCCGAGGCGAAACAAGTCATTTCTGTATATGCACCTGTGCGATGTACACACGTAGAGAGACGCGCAACATTTGTAAAACAAATCTCTCCGTTCGTATGTTGCGCGGTGTGTGTCACAATTACAAAAGTTTCAGTAACTCCGCGTCATTAGCATCAGTTATTGACACGCGCGGCAGATCATCATTTTTTGCATCCGCGAAATTAATCGTCGGGATTATTAATGCTTCTGTTAGTGTTGCCGTTAATCATCGGTTAGATTTTATCTTCGCAACATCTCGGAGGAGCTTAGCTTTTTCACGTATCACCGAGAAATATCGAAGATTAAGCGAATTCTTCTTCTGCGATTAAAGGAAAAACACACATATACGCGCGTAGAGATGCGTTTACACGCGCGCATCTCTCGCGCGCGAAGAATTAATACAACGACGCTCGAAGAGATTAATCTGACGATCGACTCTCGCGATCGCGTGGCGACTTCATTTTCCGCGCCTCGCGTCTATCGCGCGTTTGTATATCGGCAGATACATTCATACACGCGCATGTATCTCGCGCGTATATACTCGCACGGCAAGGATACAGGCATCTATAATTCAAGGTGTTACAAGTAAACGATTCTAGAATAACGTAAATCATTGGCGCGCAGTATATTCTTCTCGCAAGTGCAGCTCGAAGAGTTTTAACGTCTCTAACGCTCACGGCGAGGTGACTAACGCGCATTGTCTTCGTTAATCGATCTTCGGGAAAACGCAGGCGATTGTTTTCGCATAAATCCCCACGTTGTTATCTCGACGAAGAATCTACTTGCTCGAATATGCAAAACCTGGCGCCAATTTCGAGAAACGCAGGTTTTTTTTATTTTAGTTCGCGTAATAAAATTTTATTATTCAATCAGGTAACTATTATAAGAATATTACAAGAATACGTGTGGCGTGGAAATCCAGCGTTTAAGTCTCGAAACGGCAAGAAGTGTAAGGTAACAACACCTCCGTTTCGCGGTGTATCGGTGTATAATATCGCGAAATCGGGCGTGTACCCGATTCGCGGACTTCTAACGTGTGTGCCGTTAAATTATAGTTGTTTGGGCGATTAAACCGTGTGTTCCGTATTTGCATGCGAGACGGCTGATTATCATCTGAAAAGGCTGCTGACTTTAGCCGCCGAAAGGGACATGCAGTCTCGAAAGCCGCGCGAAACGCGCTTTTTCACGGTCCCTGTCACGGGCCTTGACCGTGAGCCACTTGGTTATACTTAACGGGAATTGCGGCCGGCATTTTGGAGTGCAATCAATGTTGCGATTGTTATGCACGACGCGGAAAGAGGAAAATGTCACACACGTTTCAGGAACACTTATCATCTTTCCGTCAGGAAGCGATAGACGACGCGGTGCAGCACATCGCTCTCCTCTCTCACGATATACGTCTTTCGTTTATCACTCGCGTCGAGAGTGAAACATTGATTCTTTCCAGTCTACCGCAATGCACAACATTATGCAATTAATAACCGATCGCTTCTACAACCGCGAGCACGAAACACGCTCGCGAAACGCGAGAGAGGCTCTCGCATTCCCGTTACTCGCTCGCAACCGCGCGTGTCAATACTTTTTCCACACACACGCGCGGCGGACTATATCTATCGCGCGATATATAGCGCGTACAACCCGTGTGACGCAATACTTTATTACACATTTATATCCGGCGAGCGTCATCGGCGCGCGGACTTCCAGCTCCCTGCAATTTCGCTGACAAGTAAATTGCGCGCACTCTCTCGTGATCGCGATTTTTATTTTATTTTTTTCTATTTTTATTTTTTTGCAGCTCTGTTCCCTCTTCTCCGAAAAAGATAGACGGATGTGTGATATCTCGGGCGACGACTCGCGGAGAGATATCGTGCAGAGTTAGGAACCAACGCGCGAAAGACAAATGGCCGTAAAACGAGCGCGCTAATGATCGGGAAAATCGTTGCTTATTGAAAAGCATTAGATTACAGACGAGCGCGGCAAAGACGACGCGTCGGCGCGCAGACGGATAATTACGATTTGCTCGCCGTAATTTGCAGTTAGATAATATACGGTATAATACTGTGTGCATCTCTCCCGGGTTGCGCGCGATTACCATACACACACACACACACACACACAGCTCAAGTTCGTGTGAATGCGCATACGTATAAGTCAGTCTGCCGGGCCGCTTCTAATGGCATCATCACAGCCTCGGCGATGACCGGCGCGCGCGAGTGCGAAGCGCCGTGGCACATCGCGATTGCATCGATTCGACTAATTTCTGCTGTTCCGTGACGATCGAGATAATGAAATTGTGTATAAAATCGTCGATCGATCGGGAGATCCTTTCTCGCGATGATATCATAAATCATCATTACGATTCTGCATTTTAACGGATTGTTCCGTGCGTGCGTAGTGTGCTTGGAATATTATAACGCGCGTATGCGAGTGAATGTACGTACGTATAAGTACATACGAGTATATGTGTTATAATATCGCGGATACATACGAGCGCGCGCGCTACTCAACTTACGTCACAGTT
>QVOB01000556.1:0-20538 GCA_014839585.1 Pseudomyrmex concolor | reverse complement strand
AGGTGGATGGCCAGAAAATCCCGCGCTACCGTGATATCCCCGAGAAAACGTTTAAACAGCGCGTCGTGCTGGCAAATAACCTGTGACATCGTGCCTCCCTGGCAAAAATCCGCCGCATCATAGCGTCAGTAGCGAGGCAAAACTATACCCGGCCAAGTTACGTGAAGAGCCGATGGCAAATCTCCAGGCGGTCCGAGCCAGGCATCTGAGACGGCCGTCAAAGGTAATGTGATGAGTCTTTTTGATTGCGCGGGAAGATACGTCGCCAGGATGGGCGCCCAGAGGACATCCTGAGGCCACTATCCGGCAAGCATTGGCAGGAAGTGTTATCCCAGCAGAACCCGCATTAGCCCGACTGTTATTCCGCGCCGATGACAATTTCGATGAGCCGGTGTTCTTGGGACGCAACAGCTTCACTGACCGCATCAGCAATTTCTGTGCCCGATGTTACCCGCTGCGCTTTAACGCCCAGTGCGGCAGCCAATGCGGTGAAGTCGATTGGGGGATCGTTGATCTCCATGCCTGCAATAGTGCCTGGGGCATAGCCTTGCGCGACCGAATAACGCTTCAGGGTATTGTATTCCGCGTTATTCATAATGATGAAGGTCACCGGGAGTTTCTGCTTCGCTGCCGTCCAAAGTCCCTGAGGGCTGTAAAGAGAAGATCCATCGCCAAGCAGGGCGACGACGGGAGACCGGTTGAGGCCCAATGAGACACCGACCGCCGCTGGTAACCCCCAGCCCAATATTGCACTGCGCATAAAAAAATAACGCCGTATTGCGTTTCGCTCAAGTAAGGCGTGGACGTGATACATTGTGACCGGAGACTCATCTACTATCGCGACATTATCGCCGACGTTAGCCAACACTTCTGCAGCCGCGATGAACGGAGTGATGGGTTTTGCCTCTTTCTCAGCAATACATCGTTCTTCCAGCGCGATCAAACGCTGTCGACGAATCGCCGTGGCTTTTTGATAAACGGATGCGATTTTCTCGCCGTGTACCGCCACCTTACCGGATAAGGCCGGGAGTAGTGCCTGCAAAGAAGCCTTTAAGTTTCCAACACTGGCCATTTTGGTAGCGAATATTCTTCCGGGTTCGCCGGCGTCTTCCGTAAGCTGCAAAAGTGCACAATGTTCAGGTACCGATGGCCCCTCAGTATAAAGGTATGAAATGAAAGGATTACCGCCAACAACAAATACGGCATCAAAGTCTGACAGTACGGCATTCACACCGGCAGCGTCCGAAGGCAAGTTGCCCTGCCATAATGGATGCGTAGGTGGAAACGCCATCGGACCTGGCCACGAAGGACCAAAGACCTTCGCGCCCAAGACAACAGCGACGCGCGCAAATTCCTCATTGGCTGCGCCCTGCATAATTTCATCGCCCGCAATGACGGCAAGCCTATCAGGGGCGAATGCCGCCAGCGTGGTGGCTAACGTGTCGAGTTCCCCGGCAACGCAGTTTCTGTTGATTTGGGATCCCACACCAGCATTGATACTGACTGGACGATTCAGGACGTCGACCGGCAACGAAAGGAAAACCGGACCCCGAGGGACAGTAACGGTATCTTGGAGCGCACGTCTGACCAAGGAGGCGAGTTGATCAGGGTGCGACACCTCATGGGCCCATTTCATCGCCAGCCCGGCGACACCGAGAGCATCGCCGTGCAACAGAGGGTTGGCAAAACTGTGGCGGGTATCCTGCTGACCCGCCGTAACCAACAACGGCGTCTTGGCTATTTGCGCGTGCAGCAGCGCCCCCATGGCATGGCCAAGCCCACCGGCCGTATGAAGATTAACGAAAGCCGGCTTCCCACTGGCCTGGGATAGCCATCGGCCATCGCGACCACCACCGTTTCCTGTAATCCCAGGATGTATTTGAGCTCTGGATGCCCCTTGAGGGCATGCATGAGCGGCATTTCAGTCGTACCAGGATTCCCGAAAATGTATTCAACACCTTCGGAAGCCAGGACATCAAGCAGCAGCTCAGCACCGTTGCCGCGACCTTCAGTTTCTGTAGCATTTGCTTTCATTATCAAAGTCACTCCATACGCTTGGGGGTTATGCCGAGAGCCGTGAGATTGCCTCCGACTCGTTAAACTTTAAATCTAATTTTACGCGAAATAAGCCGACAGTAGGTTGCGAACTCCTTCTCTTTAGCGCCATTATTAGCATTCAATTTCACTAAATCCGTCAATATGGGGTGATAAATGCCAGACAATCTGGATAAGATTGATCGCGCCCTTCGAGCCGAAGGTCGATTACAGAACCAGGAACTTGCCGCGCGCGTCGGGCTCTCGCCCTGCTTACGCCGGGTGAAACGCCTCGAAGACCAGGGTGTCATCAGGCGATATGTGGCATTGCTTGACGCAGGTAAAGTCGGTATTGGCCTCACCGTCTTCGCCCGCATTTCCCTCATAGCCCAGGATGCAGAAACGGTTGGCACTTTTGTTCAGGCCATGCAAACGCTCCCGCCCGTGGTTGAATGCCACATTATGGCAGGAGAATGCGATGCCCTGCTCAGGATGGTCGCTGAAAACATGGATGGTTACCGGACCTTTCAGATGGCTCATCTAACCCGCCGTAATGGCGTGCAGAATGTCAAAACCGACATCCCCATGCAGAGCGTCAAAATCTCGACGGAATTACCGCTGTAATAATGGCCAGAGCGAGCGTACGCCTATCCCCAAGGCGCCTTACCCGGATGTTCACTCATGGCGTATCTGCCTCGACGCTATAGGTGGAGGATGGTGCCCCAGGCTCAGGGGGCATACCGTACCCGAGAGCTGTGGCATATCGGTTTACGTATGGGCCAGAATAACGTCGGTTTATGACAATAATTGCGTGAACAGATGCGGCGTGCTGTCGCACAGCAGCACGGGCCTGCGAGGGCCTAGTTCATGTCTTACGGCCGCGCTGGTCCGCGGCCTGACATTTTTGCTGTTTTGGCTTGGGCAAACCGGCTCAGCTGACCGTGAGCACAATCTTACCTTGAAGGTGTCCACGCGCCGCTCGTTCATGCGCCTTGCGTGCATCTTTTAGCGCAAAGGTGCTATCTACAGCGACGCGAATCGTTCCCGCCTCAAGCATGTCGCCCAGCACGGTGAGCTGTGCGCCAGAGAAACCTAATGGAAACACGGGATACAATACGCCACCGCACTTGAGCATGCGCAAAAAGCGCCCGGTAGTCGGGCCGCCGAGCGTGTCGAGCACGACATCGACATCGTGCAGGATGTCCTCTGGCGCAGTCTGGGTGTAGTCGATGAATTGGTCTGCGCCGAGTTCCCGCAGAAACGCGGCATGCGCGCCAGAAGCGACCGCAACAACCTGCGCACCTTTCCACTTCGCCAATTGTACCGCAAAGTGCCCCCCGCCCCCCGCTGCGCCATTTACCAGCACCGTCTTTCCATTAAGAGGAACCGGCCGATGCATCTGCTCTTGCAGCGGATTCGGATGATTGTGTCCTAGCTCGACCAAAAATTGCCATGCGGTAAGCAACGCCATTAGCGCGCCAGCCGCCTGCACATGATCCAAACCAGGCGGTTTACGTGCCAGATCAGACGCCGGCGCGGCGACATACTCAGCATAGGCCGCACTTTCACCAAAGCTTGGGAAACGGATCATGCCAAAGACTTCGTCGCCAACGGTAAAATCCTGCACATCCGACGCAACGGCTTCAATGACGCCGGATACATCCGATCCGGGAACGACCGGGAGGGAGATTGGCGGACGCCACGCCGGCGGCAATGTTTTGTATCCCTCGCGCAGGCGGATTGATCCCCACAGCCTGTACGCGCACCAGAACCTCGCCCGAGTAGCGGTGCCTCCTCGTAACGCAATACCTCCGGACCACCAAACGCATGCAGTCGAACCGCTTTCATTGCGTTAGTTGGCACTGCTTTCTCCCTCGACCAAAATAGGTTATCGTTAACGGAACAGAGCTCCAAATATACGGATCAGCGTTCCGTTTTGTCAAGTGAAGGCTATGAGAGCAGACGCCAGGAAAAATTACGACCACTTACTCAAGGTCGCGCGCGATGTGTTTACTGAGCAAGGCGCCAATGCATCGCTGCGTGATGTCGCGCGTAAAGCCGGTGTAGGCCTCGGTACGCTCTATCGCCACTTTCCCACCCGAGAGGCGTTACTAGAAGCATTGCTTAGAAGCAGCTTTGATGCCTTGACGGCCAGAGCCGAGACGCTGGAAACATCGAGTGCAGCGGACGATGCGCTCGTGTTGTGGCTGCAAGAGACCGTTGCGGTCGCGCACCAGCAACGCGGCGTTATTGCATCCATGGTGGCTTCCATCGAAGACCCGGATTTCACGCGTCGTGCGTAATGATGCGGGCCAAGGGTGCACAACTTCTGGCCCGAGCTCAGGACCGGGGGTTGGCATGCCGCGACATTGATGGCGGTGATTTATTTGCGCTGGTAGGCGCCCTCGCATGGCTCAATGACCAACCCTCGTTAGCGCCACGCGTTGATCATCTTTTTGGCCTTATCGCTGATGCGCTTTTATTACCCCGGGACTGAGGCACTCGGGCACCAAGCATACCTGCGAAGCAACATGGAGCTCTGTGCGCCCATTTGCCATTTTTGCAAGCAGGAAAAGAGCAGCAGACGTTAACACTTCGTCATGTGCCCCTTCCCCATGATGAAAGACGTAGATGCTTAGGGCTGGGGGAATACTGTCCAGACGTAAACGCCATATAACCTCTGGAAAGTGGGAAGCAAGCAAATATCACGTCACCCATTGACGTGAGCGAAGATTTCCGGCTTTCCCTCCTTTGCCAGACCAAGCGCGGCGTAGTCAATCAAGGCGTAGTGGTGCCAGCCGGTGTTGCGGTGGACGGCGTTGTCGTCGTATCAGTCGGCGCGGTCGCTGCCGCCTGCGGCGCTACCGCGGGTGATTTCGGTTTTTCTTGTGTTTGCGGTAGCGGCTCGTCAGGCAATTCTGTGAATGCCGGTTTGGTTGCTTTCACCGTATAGGCGACGTGCTTCATGCTATTGGTCGTGGTGGTAATCTGCACCGGTGGGACCGTAACGTGCCCGACCAACGATCGGGCATACCCCCCGACCTGATGCTGGCCTGCGGGAACGTGCAATACAACGCTTTCCCCTCTGGCAAGCGCACCGGCGTCGTTACCATCGACGGTAACATAGATAGAGGAACCATCGGCAGAAAGAGCCTCAAGATGTGACACATTGACAACGGTAGCACCTGTGGAAAAATCGGTCGCAGGCTTGTCAGCGGCATGTTTGGCACAGCCCGTCAGGGCAAAGGTAGCCGCAAAAGCGACGAGAGTGAAACGGTTAATCATCAGGCGTAAACGTCCTTAGGTGCTGAATAGGTTTTGTCATGTAATATATCAGAAAGTGATATTAAGATGAATGTACCAAATTCCTAAAGGCGATTGAAGCCTGTCGCCCGGGGTTAATGTCATTGGAACTTTTCTGTATTAGGCAGAGAAAGTTTAATATTGGATTGCGGGGAAGAAATGATCGGTTAATTCCTGATAAAGTTTGAGGGTAATGGCAATACTTCACTAAATCAGCGATTTTTTATTGATATCTTTGTAAACAATACGAGATGTCACGTCATGTAAAACATGTTTATTAGATGCTTGCGCGTTAGCTGCGGTTCGGGAAAGTCATCCGAGCACGGTTTTCCTGAATAATGCAAGGACAGATTTTACATTTAGCAAACTCAATAGCGCATTTCGTTCTGACACAATCCAGCAAATCATACGGGTATCACGCTCTTTCCTCAGGCGATATTCAACGTAAAACCCATAAATCCGTTTTTTTAGTTAAACAAAATGCCCCAATATAATATCAAACTCTTTCGGTATTAAGCTAAAGATAAATCGTAATCGTTGGCCGCTTGGCGCTCACGCTCAATCAAAGCTCACGCGGGGCGATAGATCGCTGCGCTAGCGTCTGCCTTCAGGACATGAGGCAGCCTTGGCTCACAGGGTCTGCCATCACGAATAGCATGGCGTCACCTTTTCATACGCCGGTCATCGCGCTTTGCGATTCGCGCACCTTCTTGCGCAAGGCACTAAGCCATCTATTCTAACGTTAGTCAAAGTGCCTGATCAACCGTTTAATCGTCACTATGTTGCCGCACTTCACGTTGCGAAGAAGCCTGTAACAACGCATCAAGCGCCCGCTCATCGCTAACCAATGCATTCAGCGATTCCAGTAAGCGAATAAGCGACAGATCCTGGGGGGCACCAATATGACAATAAGCCGTGATGTCAGTGATATCTGGCAGGTTAAAATTTAATGGGTGGCGAAGCTGCAATAGCGAAAGCGCTCGCATTGTGACTTCGGGTGGTAGCGCATCGTGCAGAAAAAATATCCGGTGTGAGATAAGTTGTGACGCCTTTGGCATCAATATGGCGGAGGATACTTCGCGCATAATGATTATCGATGATACCCCTTTCCACCCGTGATCACGCACATTTATGAAATGTTTGCCTTCGACCGGCCTTCCGGGCACTGAAACGAATATAAGGCGCGATTGAACCGCCGGTGACGCAGCCCTATACCGGTGATCGTTGCTGTTTATGGATAATATTACAGATGTTCGTACGGCACGCCCGACCCAATGGCTCTTTGTGTTGCGGAGTCTGCTTCAACGTTGACACCACCAGGTTATGAACCATCTCGGATATTCCGTCGCTTTTGATAATGTGTTCAGGCATTCGCGGCAAACCCTGTTCCTCACCGTCTTTCAGCCTGTGAAGAATCGAGATGAATCCCCCCTGCTCCGGAATCGGATACGTTCGTGCGCCGGTGCTGAGCACGATATGACTATCTGGCGCTATGCCCTCCAGTTGCAGCTGACTTACGGACAGCGTCATAATGGGCAGCGCAAGCACGGTTAGATTTCGCAGTTGATTGTCCAGGATGACGGTCGCGGAAAGACCGCCTTCAGTACCAGTAATAGGCTCTGCTCTGGGGTTTCTGATCGTCTCCTCAAACAAGCAGCAAAATTGATGGCGATATAACTCAGTTCATTTGGGGTAACTCAAATCTAATCTGCAGATTTCCATTTTCAAGTCTGATATATATTGATAGACTACCAATTAGAAGGTAGTTTTGGCGCTATATAGTCTTGGCCTGTCTTAACATGTGATAAGGTAGAGCCTGGCATAGATGCCCTCTTTCCGTTGACCCTTACAATGGTCCATGTTTAGCCAATGCGACGACAACAGGCGGTTTTTATGATGTTGTCTGGGAGAGAGACAACTTAGGCAAAAAACGCGCAACGCAGGCAAGGTGGTTGTATTGATAATCACCCGCTAAATCACTTCGCCAATGGGATAACGTTATGCAAATTATCAATAAAAGTAGAAACGCGCTCTTTTCTGACAGTGAAATTTGGCACGTTAAATCCGACCATGTTGGCGATATATTTCGCGTTTGTGTAACAGCGCCGGCACTGCCAACACCCGACGATGACACTGTGGGCGTTGTCATTGCCACCGACGCCGAACTCAGCGCCGGGGATCGCTTATCAGTACCTTATGCAGCTGCGCCGTGGGTTTCGACCTTCCTACTCTTTATGGCGTCAGCATTGGTATCCCCTCGATGCAACACCCTCTTTTGTCTTGCGCCGTACCCGGGATTTGACGCCAACAACATGGTCTGTGTTTGACCCCGTTTTGCCTGCCATGACCGGAATAACAGGTAATATCGCATCCGGAGGAAGCAGTGCTTACCTTGCGTTCATTGAGGAGGAATTAAAACCGGAACTGGCGAAACGTTTTCCCATCGATACGGGGAATGCCACCCTGACAGGACAGTCCTTCGGTGGTCTTTTTGTACTCTATACTTTGTTGAACCAGCCTTCCGCCGTTACCTTGCCGTTAGCCCTTCGCTCTGGTGGGACGGAAAAACATTATTGGGCGCAGCCGGAAATGTCACCCCAAATCACTTCGATTGTTCACCCTTTGTATATATGTGCGCGGGAGAATTAGAAAATCAAAACCGCTTCCAGACGCAGATTCAGGCGTTACCGCAACATATAAGGCAGCTTCTGCCTCGTGAAATGATCGAAGTCGATATGCATGGCGATATGTTTGCCATGCAGAAAATATTGAATAAATTTAGCTCAGACGGTTTACGTGTCGAGGCACATATTTTTCCTGAAGAAACCCATGAGTCCATTATGGGAACAGCGTTTAGCCGGGGTTTACGCAGACTTTATGGCAATCTTTGACGCGTTCGCTTTTATCTCAATGCGCCCGCCTGCACCACCCGTTTAGGGATTTAACGCGACTGAGTCTACGCTGTACGAGTGTTCGAGCCTTTCGGGGTCGGTTAATCTGGCGTATACCGTTAAATGACTTGCGCCGGTGCCATTAGACACCCAATAACATCATGCGAATGCATTGCTTGTAAGACGGAGCGCATGAGTATCAGTATCAACAGATGAAAATATAGTCATAGGCGGTGATAACGTTATATTAAAGTGTAGTGGCAAGGGGAGAACTCATAAACGGCGGTTCATGGATGGTAAGAAGGTCAGCGCGCTCTTTCATGCCATCAAATGTCTCCCCGTGTTGATTAGTCCTGAGGTGTCCGACCTTTTGCCTTGAGTATTGCCTGAAGTTCTGCCATCAAGTTTACGCTGAAAAATTTATTACCAGACGCCGGCGACGGTTTGCTTGCGTACTTGATAGTGGGAGCACTGTTATATGTAGCAGAGTCCTTCAGCGGCTGGGGGGCCTGTCTCATGGTGGGTAGAATATCCAACCAGGGCGGAGGAGGAGCACCCTGCTCATTTTTTTGTGACACCGTGGGAGATTGCGCCTTGGTTGACTGACTTTGCCCCCCTCCCGTAAATGCAGAGGCGACTGCCTCAGACGGCGTCTTCACTTCGGCCGGTTTGACTCTAGTCTGTTGAGCCGTAAACCCAGCGCTGCCGTCAGGCTTTGCTTTTTCACATTCGATGATCTTAGCGAACTTGGAAAGATCTAATTTCCCAACAGGTAGGCTCGATCCTTGCCGACATGATTGGTTTAAATATTATTGTCCAAATTTAGATTTGATATTATTGACACTGACAATAGCAGATTTAATTGGTGTAAATAGTCGCCCCTTTTCATAGAGTCCCGCGGGTTTCGGCGGCAGGGAAGGTTTGTGTAGTACACTTGAATTATTATTTATTTGCCCCACATTGTTGAGAAAACCTTTCTGGATCTCCTTTACTGATGCTAAAATCATCTTGTTGCCAATTGTCGAGCCTGTAACTCTCGCTAAAACTCCAGTCATATTATTTACCTTATTTTATTAAATGCATCACAGCTTATTTCCGAATCAAGACAATGGTATTCACACTTTAATGCGTCAAGAGATGTCAAATATACCGTGACTAATCAAATGTTATCCGTACTAAAGCACGACGTGTTACCGACAGGAGGCAATATAGATAATGAGTCAATAATCATATATAAAAAAACGCTTCACACCCTTAACGGCATTCCTCTTAAGCTCGGTCGCCAGGGGTTCAAAGGACGGAATTTCGAGTTGCAGACATCGTATTCCGTTTCATTTTTTTCGAGGCGTGTAGGTTCACACGAGATGTACCTCCGAGGGCATGATACCATACTGCACCATGCCAAAAACGTTGTGACCTCTTTTATTAATGGTTTTAACGGCTCGTCAATGACAGTGGAACTGCTTAAATTACGTCGGTTGACGCACAAAACAAACCGGATTCCTTGCATAAGGAGAGCGTTGAACCGCGGCGTTAACAACCTCGACAGCAACCGTATATCCCTGAGCGCAGGCGTAAGCAGCAACTGCGCTAAACTAGTAACTTTTCCTAGCGAGCACCAGTCGCGCTATGCCTCGCCGTTTTAAAGCTGCTACACTTTTAACCGTACCCCAAAGTGAATTCACATCGGCTAATACATCCCCCTACACCGACCGCCAATAACGACATAATATCTTCCCACGCGCGATGGATACGCGCATTGAAAAGTGATGCACACTAAAGAATAGGCGTAACTGTGCACAATCGACGGGCGTGTTTGATCGCTCAACCAGTAACAGGAAACTCAGTCACCTCAAAGCCGCATAAATTTTTAGCATGCGTCATTAAAACTCTTTATTTCTCATCCCTGCACGATCACCTTATGCTGGCATTGCTCATAACCTAGGCACAAAAGTAAGAGGACTCACAATGGCTGCATCTCTGCGTTTCTCATTCCGCCACAGTGCGCTGGCGCTTGCGCTATGCAGTGTGGGATTTCTGGCACATGCGCGGAAACCCTGCGCCTGGCACATGCTTCAAGTAGCGACAGCCTGATAAACCAGGCGATGGTCCGTTTCGCCGCAGAGGTCAAACAAAAGTCCCATGATCAATTGGAAATACAGCTCTTCCCTGACGGACAATTAGGCGATGAAGGGGCTATCGCTGACGCCACCGGCTCGGGCGCCATTACGATGGGACTGGGTGGGGTGGTTGACGCTATCGATCCCCGGCTGAATGCTGTCTCCCTGCCCTTTTTGTTTAAAGATGCTGATGCAGTACACCATTTCCTCGATAGCGATGAAGGCAAAAAATTTCTCGCCATGGGGGAAGCCCGTGGCTATGTGATGTTGTCAGCGCTCGATTCCGGCTTTCGCCAATTCGCCACACAGCGCGCCATCACGACACCGGCAGACCTTGCCGGGTTGAAACTGCGCACGCCACCCAACCCTGTCATCCTCGCCACCATCAAACAGTTGGGTGGCCTACCCCAGTCTATTCCCTTTGGCGAGGTTTACACCTCGCTTCAATCAGGCGTGGTCGATGGTGTAGAGCCGGAATTACGCGATTTCAACGATCAGCGTTGGTATGAAGTCGTTAAGCATGTCTCAATGGCCAATTACATCTGGTCTGCCAATTTCTGGTTTATGAATAAAGCGGCTTATGATGCGCTGAGCGCAGATAATAAGAAAGTGCTGGCAAGTGCCGTGGCGGATATTACCCTTTGGTACCGAGCACAACTGGATCAGCTCTATGACAACGTCACGCAACAGCTCAAAGCCAAAAACGTCGTCTTTAACGACGTAGATCGCGCGCAGTTTCTCGCGAAAGTCGGGCCGGTTTATGACCAATTCAGCAAAGCATGGGGCGCTGACTTCGTGAAGCAGCTTCGTCATGATGCGGGCAGCGAGTAGGGTGCGCGATGTCTGAGGTAAGCAATAGGGCCGTCAGCGGCCCTCGGATAGTGATGGCGGTGCTGAAAGGGGTTGGTTTGGCGCTGTTTCTTGTGACGCTGGGTTCCACGCCTCTGGGCATAGTGGCGCGCTATTTCGGTTGGACAGGGTTGGAATGGACCTTTGAAACCGCTGAGATCGCTTTCATCTGGGTTTCATTCATTGGCGCGGTGCTGGCGGAAATGCGCGGTGAAAACGTCCGTTTCACCAGCGCTGTCGCTCTGCTACCGCCTAAAGTGCAATATTGGTTGCAGTTAGTCATCATGCTGGTATTGCTCGGCATCTGTCTGTGGTTGCTGACGAGTGGTATCGCCGTCTGGCGATCGTCTGCCTGGGTGCCGACACCGGTGCTGCGGTTGCCCAACGGCATTATCACGCTCTCGCTCATCAGCTTTGCCGTCCTATTGAGTTTCCTCTCCCTATGGCGGATCGGCTTCTTTTTCTTTTCGCGGGCAGGAGTGGGTAAATGACCGTCATTATTCTCATCCTCGCCTTTCTAATACTGCTATTGATCGGCGTGCCCATCGCCTGGGCGATCGCTGGCGGCAGTATTCCGGCCCTGCTTTTGGGCGATTTTCCCATGCCCATCGCCTGGCTGGAGCAACAAACGATCCGCGGAGCGGATACGTCTTCGTTAATTGCCACCCCGTTGTTCCTGTTTGCCGGTGAATTGATGAACCGGGGCGGACTGATCCGTCGCATTATGCAAGTCACGGAACATGTGTTCGGCCATTTCCGCGGTGGCTTGGGTCTGGTGAATGTGGCGACCGCCTTCGTTTATGGTGGCCTGACCAGATCGGCCACCGCCGATACCAGTACGGTGGCCAAGGTCATGATCCCGGTAATGGAAAGCAAAGGCTACCCTCGCGACTTCTCAGCGGCGGTTACGGCGGCTTCAGGGACCTTGGGCATTATTGTGCCACCCAGCGTGATTCTATTGCTGTATGGCGTCCTAACCAACACCTCAATCGGCGGGCTGTTTGTCGCCGGCATTGTGCCGGGCTGCTTATTGGCGCTGGTGTTTATGGTTACCGCGTATGTAATTGGCGTGCGTGAACGGTTCCCTCGCCTGGAGGGTCGTTTTCAGTTTCGGGCTTTCTGGCGCGATTTCCTGGCGGCGCTGCCGGCAATGTTTATGCCGGTTTTCGTGCTGGGGGCCATTATTACCGGTTTCGTCACAGCTACCGAAGCGGCGGGGCTTTCCGTGGTTTACGCCTTGGTGGTCGGCGGCGGCTACTACCGCGAACTGCACTGGCGCGACATCATTCCCGCCATAATTGAGTCGGTTGCCATTACCGGTTCAGTCATGATCATTATGGCGGTAGCGGTTCCCTTTGGTTGGTTATTAACAGTCACACAGGTTCCTCATCTGGCTGCGCAGTGGATTGCCGATTTACATGCCGGGCCGCTGATGACGATGCTGTTGATTATTTTGGTGCTGAAAGTGGTCGGATTTTGGCTCGATCTTGGTCCGGCGATGATCATTTTGGCGCCCATTCTGGTGCCGATTGCCAAGCATGCCGGATTTGATACGCTGCAGATTGGCCTGATTTTCACGCCAACTCTTGGCTGGGGGTTATTTACGCCGCCTATTGGCACCAATATCTTCGTGGTCTGTAACGTGGCTAAAATCGACATTGGCCCGGTATCGCGACGCTTAATTCCTTTTTGGTTCGCGACGGCGTTCGCCATTTTATTAGTGGTGATATTTCCTTCGCTTACCGGATGGCTCCCTTCTCTGATGGGCTACTGATTGACATTCAGTTGAGACAACATGATGAAACACTTAGTTGGTGGAATATCCAGCGCTGGCCGCGCTCTGCCTGAGTTCAATGGCCAACCCTTAATGATTGACCGCGCCCAAGGGGCTTATTTATGGGATGCCCAAGGAAACGCCTGGCTGGACACGGCGCTAGGCTTCGCGCGACCTTATTAGGTCACAATCACCCGAAAGTAGTGGATGCGGTGTCACAAACCCTGAGCAAAATGATGATGCCGGCCTTTTCCCACATGCTTGAAGAAGAAGCAGCACGCACACTGACTCAGTTTACCCGGGAACTGCAAAAGGTCATTTTCGTCAATTCCGGCAGCGAAGCGGTACACTTGGCCTGTTGTGCGTCCCGGGCCAGTACCGGAAAGCAGAAAATTGTCAAATTTGCTGCAGGTTATGACGGCTGGTTTGAACCGGTGGCGTTTGGCAATGCCGGCTCGGTGGATGCACAAATCACGGGACAAAGGCCGGAACGCGACGGCACTTTACTGCTGAAGTATAACGACGTCGCCGATGTCGACGCCCTCTTTGCCCAGCATCAGGATATCGCCGCGGTGATCATTGAACCTGTGATGGCGAATGCCGGCTGTATTGAGCCTGCTGAGAGGTATCTGACCTATTTGGTCGAGCAGGCCCACCGCTATGGTGCAAAGGTCATCCTGGATGAAGTACTCATGGGGTTCCGCCTGCATTGCGGCTTAACCGGGCACTTACTGGGCATCGACGCCGATTATGCTACCGTGGGCAAGGCTATTGGCAACGGCAGCGTCGTGGCGGCGCTCATCGGGAAACCGGAGGCGATGGCAGTGTTTGAACAAGGGAAAGCGAATCACGCTGGCACCTATAACGGCAACCCACCTGTTTGTGCCGCGGTCATTGCCACGCTCGCGACTTTGCAACAGTCTGATTATGCAGCGTTATTAGAACGTGGCGACCGGCTTCGGGCGCAAGTATGTCAACAGGTTAAAGGAAAACTCAGTAGCAGCGGATACGGCACGGTGTTTACTTTCTGGCCGCATCTAAGTGCCCCAATAAGCTACGACGATACTTTAGCAAAAGTGGACCGTGATTGGACACGTCAATTGCATTACCAGCTACGCGCACGTCAGGTGTTAATGATGCCGCCGGCATTCGGGCGCTTGTATCTTTCCTTTAGTCACGATCAAATCACCGTAGACCGGTTGGCCACCGCCTGTATCGAGTCAATCAACGCTGGGCGGGCATAAGCGATGACTGCGCCTCCGCAGGCGGTTGCGCAGCCAATTCACGAATAAACTGTACCAGCCGACGCGTGCCGATATGGGCATCCGTTGGCACCTTGAGCGCAAGATCCAATGCCGGCAGCGCCGGTAGTTGTTCATTGGGCCCAAGGATCCGCCAGTCATTCGGAATCACCGAAGCAGGTAAGACGGTAATGGCCTGGCTAACGCGTACCGCGGTCTGTACGCCGGCCAGATGGGATGAACTACAGACTATGCGCCCACGAAGCCGCGCATGTTCCAATGCCGCCAGCACCATTGGTCGCGAGCGGCAACCTTCCGGGAACAATACTAGAGGCAGTATCGTGCGCAATTCCGGCGCACACCCAGGCGCAGAGCACCATAATTGTGCTTCATGGCGTAAAAATTCGCCGCTGGTATCCCCTGGAAGACGCGTCAGGATGGCCATTTCCAACAGGCCAGCGTCAAGCATTTTTTCCAATTTAAGCGAGAGGTCGCTGACAATCTCTATCTGAAACTGCGGGTATTTCTGCGAAAAATTCTCGATTAATGCGGCCCCGATGGTGCCGAGATAGTCATCTGGCATACCGATGCGAATACGGGTCTTGGCGTCCAGACACCCTAAGGTAGCCAGCGTTTCCTCTTCAAGGGCCAGAAGGCGCTGCGCATAACCTATTAATTTCTCGCCCGCCTCGGAAAGCGTAATGCCATGTCGCGAGCGTTCCAGCAAGCGCTGGCCCAGCTGTTTTTCAAGCCTGCGCAACATCAAGCTCACCGCCGCCTGCGTCTTACCCAGCTGATTCGCTGCCTGAGTAAAACTGCCGTATTGGTAGATGGCGAGGAAGGCGGCTAACGTATCGATGTCAAGATGGCGCATAGTGATCTCCTGCTTAAGAAATATTTTTAATGCAAAAATAATTCCAAATCTATCTTTGTTGCCATTATTATTTCAACTCGCTCACAGTTCGGGCCAGGCCTGTAATTCACGCTCGTAGTCAGCCCTTGGCAAAGGGTACAGGGTTCGGGGGTTTAAAAGATCCTTTGCGTCATCACTCACGCACCGGCCGTCATTCTCATCGAGTACAAAACCGCAATGTGACGGCGTCACAAAATAACGCCAAAAGACCGCCCCTAAGGCTGCAATGCTATGGGGGTGATCTCAACTCTCGAACGCAACGAGTGTGTCCCCCGCTACAAACGTACAGGGGACAAGCCATTGCTTGTTCTCAAGCCTATTTTCGAGCATAGCCACCAACATGTGTACTGCTTTATATCCCATCTCTTCCCGGGGAATGATAAATGACGTGAAAGTTTTTTGGCCCTGATGACGTCGATGACTACCGAGGACGACGAAGGACAACGCTTCGGGTAACACCATGCCGCGCTGCCGTGCCCGTTTTTCCAGCATTATGGCATCTTCAATATTGCGGCAGAAAACCACTGATGACCGTTGTTGCAAAAGAGCATCCATCATGCTGTCGACATCGGCACAATTATCATGAAAACTGGCAACAACGTTCACCTCATGGGTTAACGCATCGTTGAAGCCTCTCCAGCGGTCGCTGTCCGTTTCAGAGCCGTTTTGCGGACCAACATAGGCAAGACGAGTGTGGCCGAGGGAGAGTACATGCGCGACGCAGTCTTTCGTCGCGTTATAAGTGTCAGCCCCAATATAGGGAATAGCGGAGGCCGAATTTCCCTCGCGTCTGCCGATAGCAACAAAGGGGTAATCGGTAGCATGCAGTTTTGCCAGCTCGCTGTAATCAATATGCTCCCCCAGTATCAAGCAGCCGTCCGCCAGCCGTAAACGAATTTTACTGTCCAAAATTTTTTTCGGTAACGTATTTGCCCCTGCTCCGGTTAATAACAAAATATCATAACCGAGTTCATGGGATGCCTTTTCGATGCCTAACAAAAATGGCGAAAAAAAATCTCGTGTTTGACTTTGAAAAGCGGATTCATAGGTGAAAATGCCCAAAATTTTATTATTGGATTTGGACATACGCCTGGCGATGGGATCCACCACATAGCCTGATTCCTTGATGACTCGCTCTATTTTCTTCCGCGTTTCGAGTGGAATACGCTTTATCTTCGCTTCGTCTCCGCCCAGAACCATAGAAATCGTAGCTTGGCTAACGCCTAAAATGCGAGCTATGTCTCGTTGTGTTACACGCGCCACTTGATTCCATCCTTATAGGCCACTAATCTCAATGCTTATACGTATAAGCAGATGTCGATGGTTACCGATGTTACCCTAACCTCCTGGAGAAAAAAATGGCTCCTTTACCTAGCCTGCCTATAGCCGCCGACGCGGTAATACCAACGCCGTTGCTCAGTCGTTCGCATTGGGTCAATATCTTACCCGTCGTGTTTATCATGTATACCATCTCGTTTATCGATAGAACCAACTTCGGTATCGCATTACCTTTTATCAGAGATGATCTCCATTTGACCGCAACGCAGGCAGGGTTTGCTGGCGGTGTTTTCTTTTGGGGGTATATCGTCACGCAATTACTGACCGGCTTACTTCTTTTGAAAATCAATGCCCGCAATTTGGTGTTTTTATGTTTGATCTTATGGGGAATGACAGCTGTAGGTACATTCTTCAGTGCACTCATTTCAATCGCTCATCGTCGCAAGGATATTGCTTGGTGTTTTTGAAGGACCCGTTTTTGCAGCTACATCAAGTTTGTTGACTCAGTGGTTTATTAAAGCAGAGAGTGGTCGAGCTTTTGGCATATGGAATCTCAGCTCACCGGTAGGGGCCTTTTTAGCAGGGCCTCTCAGCGGGTTACTGCTGGCCCATCATGATTGGCGGATTATGATGGTTGTGGAAGGATTACCCGCTTTAATTTGGGCAGTATTATGGTGGTGGCGTATTCCTAATTCCATGGAAGAAGCAAAATGGCTTTCTCCGCAAGAGAAAAAGTATGTTCAGGACATTTTAGAACAAGAGCAAACCATTCTGCGCGAGAAAGAAAAGGAAAAAAATAACAGCCACGAAAAATGGTATAGCGTATTATATGAACCGGCCGTGTGGCTGACGTTTATCGGCTTTTCACTTGTAAGCCTGTCGTTGTCTGGCTATACTATGTGGTTGCCTTCAGTATTGAAAAGTTTCAACACGCTGCCGATAGAAGCTGTAGGCCTCATCAGCGGACTGCCTTTTATTACCGCTACGCTTGGCATATTCTTCATCACCAGACACTCCGATAGTCACCATCAAGAGCGACGCTGGCATGCGTCAATTCCGTGCGTCATCACCGGTATAATCTTAATCACCGCAACTAACATACCTGACGCATTTTATATCTTAAAGATTATTTTGTTCATCTTATCCGGTTTCACGATGAAAATGTTTCTTCCCCTGATTTTCACACGATTATCAGAGATCCTTCCAAAAGGAAAGTCCGCTTCTTCTGTCGCCATTGTTAACGGCTTGGGAAATTTATTTGGCGGCTCGGTAGGCTCCATTCTTATCGGTTATCTCTGGCAAACAACTCATAGCTATACCGTAGGTTTCACTATGATTGGAGCTGCAGGTATTATCGGCGGTGGTGTTTTAGCCTTAATTAGAAATAAGTAAGAACAAAACAAAAGCAAGACATCAGAAATCACTCATTTATTCATGCTAACAAAGGGGTTTATTATACTATTGGGCACCCAGTTTCATCTATCCGATGATATATATTTGAAGACCTTAGCCCAATTGGGCGTGACGCATGTTTGCGTAAATCCCCCCGGCTCCCCCGGGAAATGGCGATACGATGACTTAATGCGACATCGTGACTATATTGAATCCTACAGGCTTACACTGGCCATGATTCAACTGCCGCTGCCCTCTTCCCCTATTGAAAAACAGACGCATGCAGATATTCTCCTAGGGCACAGTCCTGCCAGAGATCAACAACTCGATGAGATTTGTTTGTTAATTGAAAACCTTCATAAAACGGGCATCCCGGCTGCTAAGTATAATCTTAATATCATTGGCATCCCGCGTACGGCCGATGAGATTGGCCGAGGCGGGGCGCGCCACAGTGCTTTTCGCTGGAACGATGTCGACCCCAATGTCGCCCCCGGAATAGCAGGGCAGGAGTCATCAGTGAGGAAGAAAACTGGGAAAGGATTGATTATTTCCTCTCACGCGTGGTGCCGGTAGCCAACGAATACCGAATTCGTCTGGCCTGTCACCCTCACGACCCCTATACACCGGCGGATTATAAGGGCGTAACGCGAGTATTGGGCAGCGTCGATGGTCTTAAACGTTTTGTACAAATGTATGAAAGCCCATATCATGGCCTCAATTTCTGTCAAGGTACGATTGCAGAAATGCTGGATGACCCCGATAAAGAAATCGATGATGTTATTCGCTGGTTTGGTCAACGCGGAAAACTTTTCAACGTGCATTTCCGCAATATCCGCGGCAAGAAACTGTCGTTTATGGAGACGTTTCCTGATGATGGCGATGTCAATATGGCCAGGACCTTAGAGGTTTATAGCGAATTCAACTATCCCTATATGATTATGCCCGATCATGTTCCTATTATCGACAGTCGCGATCCAGAAGGAACCGCTTTTGCATTTTGTTTCGGCTATATTCGAGGACTTATCGATTTTCACCGTCATGCAGCAAACACGCAAAAAGCATTACCGTAAAACTCCCTGGGGAGAATGGAGATCATCCTCGCTCAAGCGTATTCCGGCTAGCCGTAAAGCGATCCTCTCCGATCGGAATGTCGATAATCCGCTTTGTCACCACGGCACCGTGCGACCACGATAATCAAGATATTCCAAACCCGGTTTGCCTTGTTTTGCCAGCAGAACATTCACCAAACTAGGAATGGCTTCCTCAATGGTCAAGGGAGCTTCAGATCCCCCCAGCGCGGTACGGATCCACCCCGGCGCCATCACCACCATAGCCCGCCGGCTGCCGGCCTGGCGCGCGGCGAAACTCCGCATAAACATATTCAGGGCTGCTTTACTCCCACGATAAAGCTCCCGCTGGCCCGTTTCGTTATTGCTAATGCTTCTCTGTCCCGACGACATCACGCCAACGAGCCCGGTAGCGGAAACATATTTATGCAAGTTTTCGATGACACGCATCGGCGCCAGCGAATTGGTGAGCATCACCTGGATGAAGTCCTCCGTTGATACCTCACCGATGGTTTGCGTCGGGTCTTTATTAGTGGTGCCAGCGTTGACAAATAACATGTCAAACACCCAGTCGGCCAGTCGATTATTTAGCGCTTCAAGTTGAACGGCATTGCAGATGTCGAGCTCCTCGATCTTAACCCGTTCGCCACATTGCCTGGCCAAATCATGCAATAACGTTGTTTTATCTTTATCGCGAACCGTTCCGACAACGTTCCAGCCATGTTTAAGAAACTCGACGGCCATTGCATGACCGAGGCCTCGCGAAGCGCCGATCAAAAGAATAGAGTTACACGTCACAGGTATGGGCATACATAAATGACCTCATGGAAAAATAAAAGTGATTTCGACAGCGAAATCATCCGGGAAGTATTAAAAATATATCTGCACAGAGACCCGAGCGGAAGACGCAGCGTTTGCACTCATAACCTGCACCGTACGCCCTGTCTGACCACAAACCCGGCAGTGATCGACGGCAGGCTTGGGCATCAATGATAAAGCGCCCAACCGCTGGCGCGCATGTTTGTCAAAGGGCAAAGGGATAGGGGCGTGGTTTGCGATTAACACAAACGTGTGGGGTAAATGGTGGGGGTGAGGTACACCCCGTCCGCGGTGTTTAAAACGAAACAGCGCAAAACTGCCGGCTCAAGGAGACTTAGGTAACATTTGCACCGAAATTCAACGGCAAGGTCATTGTGGGTGAATGCGTTTTCTCATTCCCGCTACGCCAATGGCAATAAGGTCGGCGCCTTGGTCATGATTGAAGCTCAAATTGCAACGGCTTTTGCGGCACTAAGCCCTATCCAATTCTTCATCAGACAACCCCGTGGAACGTTTTATCAGCTCACGCTCAACGCCGCTGATAAGAAGCTGACGGGCAATGTCAAGACGCGTTTCCTGGCGGCCCAGCTGGATACCTTTTTGCTCGCCCAGCTGCATGCCCTTTTGCATACCCTTCGCTTCAAGCTGTTGTGCAATGGTCATAATCTCCTCCTGATAGTCATTCGCTTTCTCGGCCATGGCCTCTAGAAACGCTTCCGCGGCCGCCGATTCTCCCTGCATGACAATATACCAGACCAGACCTGACTGCGGAACTGCGTCGCCGACGGCGGCCAGCGTTTGGACAGCCTGGCGATGTCATTTACCATCTCCAGCACATCCCGCGTGCGGATATGCTT
>QVOB01000555.1:0-21032 GCA_014839585.1 Pseudomyrmex concolor | reverse complement strand
GCCGCGCACCGTGTTTGCGTTATCTGCCTTTGAAAGCGCGTCGTCTCTCGCGCGGGAAAATTTTATCCGAATTGTAGATAATTCGCTGTTCAACAGACGTAATGCAATACCGCGAAGTCTGACAAGAGTTGGCTTCTTCTGTGTGTACCAACGTGCGCGTAATTTCCGCCACTATCGTACTCAGCGATTCTCTCCGTTCCGGCTCTTTGAAACGCTTTGAAGACACGAGCCTGTCTGCCTTTGTACTGCGTCGGACCGGCGGTGTTGTAATTACGGCTCAACAGAATCAAGACGCGTGTGACATACTTATGCATACGTTGTTGCTTGTGACTCTGTTACCTTTATAAATCCCGCGATATTTGTGCGCGCGCGCGCGTGCGTGTTCACGAAAATCAAAGTATGCAATAAACGAACGTAGTAACAAATAAAAAATTTAAAAAAATAGATGCGCAGAAAGAAATTATTTGTATTAAAAAAAAAAAAAAAAAAAAAAAAAAACGAGTCCATCAGACCTCACTCACGTTCAAGTCCCAGAAATATGGTATACAAGGCGAGAGTAACAATGAACGAGCGTCACGGAAAGAAAAAAAAAAGATTAAAATGACCCGGGCGAGAGAACAAGAGCCGAGACGGCCACCTCTAAAAATACTTGGCTTTATGGGATCATAACGCCGCGAGTTCGTTTCTCGCGGGACCATACAGCCAGCCAGGCCTACACCCACCCGCTCATAAATCCCTTCGGCCGTTCAGGCTCACGTGTGAAATTGCTATTACGTCGCGCGGTCCTACCGCAGCTCTTTCTCACCGAATCGCGGACGAGGCCACCTTTCTTGGTATGATTAGCTTGGAAATCGCGAAATGAAAGAATATTGCCTGTCGACGTAAACAAATCGTAATGTGTCGCTGGAAATTAAAGTTTCGTTTGACAGACGGATGGATTATTAAAATCGGGAAACTCGACGATTATACATAGGAATTCGAAATTGTCAGAGAGATGGATTGCCACGAGAATAAAACATGAGACATCGTGACAGTGACAAGTGTAAAAGATTTAATTTTAATCGTAGAGAGCCTTCAGAGCGTTAAAGTTTATTAAATTACATGTATATTATTTATTTATATACATAAATATGTATATAAATAAATAAAAATGTATATTATAAATTTAAGACTAAAAGAATAAGTGGATAGAAATAAACGGACAACTTCTTCTTAGTCCTTTTCCTTTTGACAAGGCGTGGTGGCACATAGAAGTGCTCTCATGGGAAAATTAATCATGTGTGGTTTCCCGTTGCCTTTTCTGATTAGGAGACCCGATTTTAGTTCGCAATTCAGTTGGTAAATTCTAGCCCCCGCCGCAAGGTTACCGGCGTACATGAATATCCAAAAACGGAATTGTGACTATATCGTATTATCTATTAACTCTGTGAAATTATGGGAACAAGAAGTCGATGTACGCGGCGAGCCGCTAATGTCAATTACCGTTAATCCATCTAATTGCTCGAAGTTAATTGCTCGAAGTACTAATTTGAAGTAGAGCTCAAGCGCGAGTGAGCTTAATTCTTCATCGATCATGTTTCAAAGTTGATAATGGCGAAGTGGTTGGATTAAATATTTCTTTGTTTTTTTTGTTTGATTAAACTCCAAAATTTTCCTGAAATTGTTGCTTTGTCATACTGAACAAAGTTGCGGCAATTAACTGATACTTGAAAAAAAATCGACTTTAAAAAAAAATAATAATTTTGTCAGTGAAAAATGACGCTTCAGACTGTACGTTAATGAGAATCCGATAGAACATATATCATCAGCGCCGGTTTTGTATGTATGAAGCTTCTTATGCGAAACTACGCAACACGCGAACAACGCCAATGGAAAATTTCAATGTCGCGGGAAATAAGAACGAACGTGATAACAGACGCGCGCAACAGTTTTTACTGCAAACTAATTGCCATTCCGCGTAATTATCATCACCGCCTGCAACGCGTCTCACCTTCACCATTCTTTTCGCGACGTAATCGCGAATAATATTTTCCGGAGCGGATCCGCACAATTAATTAACATTATTAAGAAAAATACGAGTTTAACCTTGATAATTTTTTCTATTTCGTCGTTTTAAATTCTGTTAAATGCACATAAATATATTTTATATATTAACACAAACTGGTTTTGTATCTTCATTATTTAACACATCACACACATTTAAAACGTTATAAATAATCAAATCATACATAAAAATTACACATTTATTTTAACAATTATTATTGTTACTTATTGGTATCACATTATTTTACGCAATGTCTCACCGTACAAGTACGCAACCTTTTCCGCATTTCGCGCAAAAGTAACTGATCGCAGACGACGACACATCGTCGTCGTTTTTACTGTATATATTTCCACAGTAATAGCAGTGGTGGTTCGTGCGCGAATAAGCTAAGGTTTTGTGAATATATTACCGATTCGACATCAACATTCACACAAGTTATCGGAACAGACATTGTGCTCGATATTTATTTATCTTGTGATGTGTCGATCTTATTGTCACACTAGTGAATATTTTTTTCAACGTATTGTCGTTTAACACAGAAAACCGTGTCTGGACAACGAAATTCTAGAGAGAAATATATTATCTGTTTCGTTATAAATTCTGAATGAATAAAAACAGGAGTAGTTTTCAAGTTTTCTCGTAAAAAAAAAAAAGTCTTGAGCTTGTAAATATCTTCGCATAATCTTCGAATAAAATACGCAAACGTCATTTCCAAATAAAAAGATCGTCGACACGGCGGATAGATACTTGCGGATACTGCTGTCATGTAAATTGATTTACAGAATCGATTCGCTTCTCGTGACGGGCAGTAAATAATCCGAGAAAATAGTGGCCGGTTGAAATAACTAGTGGACGAGTATAATTAGCGTGCTAATTGCCAGTCGGATATTAGTATTCCCTCTCTGTCGCGCGCGCTAATAGAAAGTTATATCGTCGACGTTGTAAATAGCGGTTTGTGTAACGCCTGTCTCATTTTGATCCGCGCAATTATGGCTATCACGGATTTCGAACCGAGAGTCGCTTTATAATGTGATTTCACGGATTAAATCGCCGGCGCAATTAAATCTCGCATCGCTTATTTACAGAAATTTGCATTCCGCGTGTATATACGAGATCCGAAATTGCGGGCGGCACAGAAAACACAGAGCGGTAACACGTATAGCGGTAATTCTATTTTAATGTCGCGCGCGCGTAACGAGCTGTCGAGGCGAAACTTCCGGTGTGTCAAAAAAAGATAGCATAAAGAGACATCATTTCCATTTGAATGCGGAAGAAAAGCGCACCTGGAAGAGTTCAGCGTTTCGGAAAGGTCATACACGTGTCCTCTGATTTCTGCACATTTCGAAAGCCCGCGGCAACGACGTTCGAGAACCGAACAAACGCAGACGTTGAGAGAGTCAGGAATAATTTCGTACAATCATTTCGCGGCGAAATGTTATCCGACACGACAAGCAATTTCGAACGAGAACGCAAAAGTCACGCGTTCCGAATGCAAACGTAGCCTCGCCTCTGTGCGTTCTTGCAAAGGAATAAATGAAGGTATAATCGATATAAAGAACCGGCTATTCGCGCATGTGTGTGCGTGTATCTGTGTGTGTCTCTCTCTCTTGCTCCGGTTATATTAGTATTAAATATTTAAAGAGATAATTAGCAATGAGAAGAGAGTTCCTTACAAATGTTGATAAATTATGTAAAGAAGGTAAAATATATTTAGTCGCCTACAAGAAGCCTGAAGTACGTAGTAATTAACAATTATATAAAGTCCTTACCTGGTGTTTGCCTCTTGTGATGTTGTTAACGCTTTTCGGTTGCGTTTCGTAGCCGCCATTGTGCTGTAATAAAAAGCAAACAAAACAGTTAATCAACACGCTTGCGTGGTGAATAATGTGCAAAAATAAATTACACACTACCAGTTTTGCATAATCACATCGAAACCAAAAATAAACATCGTCATTCTCGTTTTCGTTGCAAAAACGATGTAATCAAATTTTATAAAATAATATCTGTTAAAAAATGTTGTTTTAACGTCTTCCACTCTGTCATAAAACAGTAAACAGATAATAACTCTGTTTTATTAACTTTTTATTCTCAGGATATATCTAACTCTCATTATAGGCGTTGTCACAGAGGAAACGACATCATTGTTTCGAAATTAATAATACAGTGTATAAGTTATTTTCTATTGTTGCTCCGACAAAAAATTATGCAACGACAGGTGCCGCAATAGCAGTTGTATTCAATATATTTCTTTAAAAAATTTTAGTTACATCATCAGTTGAGATTCAAATCTGCCAAAGTCTATCGACTGTTTCTTGTATTGAGTAGGTCGTGCTACGATGCACACACGCGACGTCGCAATTATAGAAGAAAAATACACGAGTCCTTTACTCTTGTTAAAAAAAAAAAAAAATATTTGTATTTCTCTCTGTGTACAAAAAAAATATATAAAAAAGGAATAAAATCAAGAGTTTACTTGAGGAAAACCAAAGAATTGTGCCTGTTATTGTTGAATAAGCACTGAAATCTAAAATTTATAAATAAGATTGAAATAAAAAAATTATACTAAGTGTGTGTGAGAATTATAATGCAGATCGCGCGCGTAAGAAGTCGTCTGCGCGCACACCTCGCTTTCTATATGGAGGGCAGTGTGCCAGACAGTAAACGCGATGCGGTGCAGAAGCGTCTCCGTTTCCTTCCGCAGTGGCGTTTCGGCGTCGTGGAGATTGTTGTTCGTAGTATCTTGGCGGGTGTCGCCGCAACGGCAGCAATTCGCCCGCAGCCAGACGCGCGAGAGCGAGCTGCTGTTCGAACTCGTCATCATCGGTGCTCGGAGTCTTTATGCAACTCGCGATTTCCATATATTCACCATTAGGCAAATTACGTCAGCGTTAAATCAATCAAACGCTTCTATACAACAACGACGATAACGCAAATGACACGTATCGATCGACGTAAGAATCATCATCGTTAGTTTCTCAAGTATCTTCTATAACTTTCACTTGTCTTCGTCAAGACAATCTTCTCGAACGATTAAGCTGTCTGTTCTCGAATGAAACGTTTATCGACGTTCAGTCGGGGAAAAAAAAATCTCAAATCGTTTTCCACAAACGTATTCCACAATATTCATAAAAACGTTCGTAAAAAGGAGTCTCAATAAGATCCGGCACGACCGGTTCGAGTGTTTATTATTCCAGAAGGCCGTCTCGTATAAATTTCTAATCTTATTAATTATCGGTAACGCGGGATTCTAGATATCCGAAGCCACCACGTGTGCGCACCATAGTTGCTTTGCTGCGCCGGGCACCGCCTCGTCGTCTTCCTTTCTTTTTTCTCACGAAAAACTGTCCGCGCTTGATAATCGCGTTTTCCCGACGCGGATCATCAATATCCTCGCGCGTTCCCGAGTCAAGTAACGTATAATAAATATATGTATATAGATATAGCGTAATGTATTTCACCCCCTTCTTAATCCATGTAAAACACTTGACCTTTATTGCACACTGGGATGAAATAGAAGAAGTTTTATCATTATCGAACTTTTTTTTTTACTACTTTTTGAGCATTTTCGTACTTTGTACTACATATGTATCTTGTAGCATGTATATATTTATATATCGATGTCTCTCTGACGTTTCTCCAGTTTCCACAAATTGTGTTTTCACAATTCAGTGAGTTAGTTAAGTTTTTTGAAAAAACTTTTTCGATATTTTTTTTCGTTTTCTACTGTTTGAGTTATCACACGTGTGTACAATTTTGTAACAAGATATATAACATGTATATATACATTTTTTTATTTAGAGATTTAAACATATATATTTCTGTATGTTATTTTTGCGACGGTAATAACATGGAACACGAATTTTTGCACGTAAAAATTGCTTTAGCACTTTCTGTTTGCACTGTCGTTTGTTTCGTGACCACATTTGCATATTGCGTGCGTCGCACTTTTCTTTTTTTTAACGACGACTTCTATTCCTCAGCATTTTTATCACGCGTTTCAATCTCCGGTCGGCTCGACATCTAAACAAATAGGAGATATCAAATACACTCGACACTGCTGTGTCGTAGATAACCTTCACGTACGCAACCACGCCGCATGATCAGCTCCCGCAGTTCCACCCTCCCGAGCGCCAATCAATTCACCTGTCGCGGCTCCGGCTTGCAGGTGTGCGCTCAAGGTCATCCGCGTTTCAAGGTACGCACCCTTTCTCGTGGTCACGCACGATTCATTAAGTGTCTCTCTCTCTCTCTCTCTCTCTCTCTCTCTCTCTCAAAAACTCGAAATTGCCGTCCGCAGCTTTCCTTACGTTTGCTCTTCAAGATACGGACACGATGACGCGTTAAAAATGTTCTATATAAGAGTTCTAGTTGTCACGCGACCTAGGTCAATCCGAACGCACGTCTGCGTCGCACGGGAGCCGCCCCGGCGCTGCGGGTATATAGAGGGTTGAAAGCCTGCATCACCTCCCGGCCTGTTTGCCAGAATGGTCCACGGCGGGATGGCGCGAGGGGTGAGAAAACTCGACACGTAACCATGGCGACCGGTTGGCGTTGCGACGTAACACGCAAGCTCGATCCTGCGCCGCGCGGATCCTCTCCTTGAATTTCCGGACGAGCGCGAGGACATTTTCGAGTGGATGAAACGCCACTCCCTTGGAATATAATTAGGCCACGTTGTAATCGCGTGAAATTTATCTCGATTAAATGATTCCTCGAAATATTCTCAAAAGAGAGAAACCGCTGCGAGAATTGATGAACAAGATGAATGAGGATGATGATGTGATGCAAGGGATTGCGATATTTATCTTAACGACTATACGTACGTATCGCTGTTCATCGTAATGTGTAAATCGCAACGTAATGTAAACTCGCGTGTTCAACGATATGTGTACGTAGAGTTTCATATTATTTTAATATTTCCCATCCCATCTTCTCTTTATAATGCAAACGAGATTTTTTTACTTTCGTTAAAGTAATCTGAATGTAAATTTCTTTTTTTTTTGCAACGTTTATAAAACAATATTCTTTACGATTTAAATTAAATTTTGTTTCTTAACAATCTCAATGATTATTTCTAAGAAATTTTATAGAACTTCTAATGGAACATGGAAATCGAGCGTTGAATCTTTTCAGCGAAACTTCACTTCGTGCTTCCCTATGATGTTATCGTTACGTTACTTTAAGTTGCTTCGTGCGTCTCTGCGCGGTCGCATCGCCAATAAGGAAAAGCACCTAGTCGAGTGGGTCGAGTGCCACTCCCATAGAATACAATTAGGCCAGCTGGATGATATACACGCAATTTCTCCGATGCCATTTACTTTGTGCATACATCTAAATTTAGCGCGTAACATAAACGCTTGAACTTGCTCATTTTCAGCCCGGTAGATAAATTGTAGGAAGCGAAAGATACATGTAAATATATGTGTACACGCGTGCCCCTGTGTGACGTTGGACGCAATTTTTAATAGGTTTCTAACAAAGTTTTCATTTTGGCTGATGAAATAACTTTGCGACGTGTCGTGACACGCGCGAAATAACTTCGCGTACTTGACATACCGCGCCCTTCCGATGTAATTAGGTCGAGCTTTTACGTTAAGATTGTAATAACGCGCGCGAACTCTCGATTTTGAAGAAAACCTCACGCTCTATCACAAAAAAACAAAAACAAAAAAAAAAATCATCCGTCGTATATGTTAATTCGTTCTATTCGCATTTAAATGGACCACTACTACTCTTCCAAATTTTTATTACACCGAAACGTGACTGTAATCCTAAGTGATGCAGAGAGTTACTAATGGCATAATAAATTCAGAAGCGAGAAAGTATTAATTTTGTACTATGTACGCGCGGCTACCATTTGCATAGAGAAGCGATAAGTCAATACTTGTTTAATACCGAAAATTAGTTTCTTTTTTTAAAAAAAAAAAAAAAAAAAAAAAAGAACTTCTGAAGGTTTTGCTTTTTACGATTCGCGTCCGGTTTGACGCAAGACGCTAATTTTCGAGCGAAAGAATAACACCGATGACATTTTACAGTCGCAGATAAATCACATAAAAGAGAGCCGATACACAAGCCTCTCCGCATAGGTAAAACACGTTTTACCAGGACTAAGCGAATAAACACATGTCCTTGGCGAGAGATCGTAGAGAATATATTACTTCTGTCTCTTCGAAAGATTTCAATTGGATTGCGAAAAACTGTGCGATTACTAAATCCGCCAGGTGAAACTACAAATAGTAATTTCGGCTGTAAAAATAACAGACGGGAGATCCCTTTTCGTTGAAATTCACATGCGTGAATAATGAAATATATGGAAATGCGGATTTAAACCGGGAGCTATTTTTAAATCCGTTAAAAGCAAAATGGTGTACAACCGCGGTGTACAACCGCGATTCTATCGGTAACCGCTCCTGACTTAGCGCTGTTTGCGAATTAACGCGATTTAGCTTTACAATTATTTAAAGTGTCCAGCGAACACAATGTTGCGCGAGTCATTATATAAATCGGTAATAACGCCGGGCCATTGAGCTTCAATTGGCTTAAACTATATTCCCGTCGACTGAATCGCTAATTAATGCGGGCATTTGATCGGAAACGAGATGCGTTTTACCTACGTCGTCTCGTCGTAAAGAAAAATTGATACTCAACCGCATGCGGTGAGCGTTATTAAAAGAGGATTATGCGGAGGGAAACTTCTGACATTATTCTCATAACAATCTGACTGGATCTCAAATGAAAAAGAATCGGAGCCGATTTATCTCGATGTTTTTATCTTTTTCGCAAAAGCGCTGATTGGTTTTTTTCAGCTATTTGTATCTTTGCAGCTTTGCAACTCTGACAGTTACCGGATTATGTGATTATATTTGTTATGGTTCGTTGGTTTTGAAAAAACACATGTAAAAATATGTACATATACATGTCGTAAAATCGATAGCGCTAGTCTGTAGCGTTCTAATTTGTTGAAAAATTCACGTATTAAAACGTTCTACACTTGCGTTAATAAAACAAGCGGAGAGAAAATGCATACACATTTGAAATATTATGCATGTATTTACATATGCAGCGTGTTTATATATATGTATTTCATTTATACGCACATACGCGATTTGAAGTAATTCGAAGATATTATTCAATTTGTTATCAATATAAGAGATGTTCCACAGCTTTTATTTTAACAATTCCGAATATGAGACATGATAATTTATTTATTATCACGCACCTACGTGCAAAATTATCGAAATTACGTTTTTCCAACGTGTTTAACGAAACAGAAATATTTATATACTCACGCGGATGCATTAAATCCGGTAATTCATCGATCTCAATTTAATTAAGATTAATAAAGTGCGTGAGTTTGTGTATCATATATCAAATTAAAATAATAAATAATATATTAATAAACAACAGGTTAACAGACCTTTCCATCAATATTGTGCGGAATATCCTCGCGGAATAAATCGACGGCAGATCGGTGGAAGAAAATAATTACGTCAATGGCATAAATGTATGATTTACAACAAAGCCGGATCATAATGCGCTGGTCCGAAAAGCAGAGAGAGAGAGAGAGAGAGAGAGAGAGAGATTAGCACAATGTTCGCCGAAGGGATGAGTCGGGCGAAAGGACCGAGGATTATCAATTGCCTGATACCGCTTAATTGTCTTATGGCTCGCAGCCGAGCATCACGATCGAGAATCGCATCGGGAATCAAATGGAGCGCAGCTGCGAGAGAGGATCTAGATTTCCAGATAGCTCTCGAACGGGTCGTGAAGCTGGAATGAGGAAAGAGCCCGGGAACGCGACAATGGCATTCGCAGTCACGCTGTATTACATTATAGCGGACGTGTGGCGAGATGACGATTGGAAGCGTATAGAATGTAAATTCCGATTGCGGCGAGCATCACGCCTCCGTTTCTATGTAAATTATCCGCGTATGTTGTACTTATCGGTAGCAAATAGCTAAATACTGAGACTTCCTCTATTGTTGAGAGACGTAATAACACGTGACTCACAATCAGAGGTAAAAGATCCTATTTAATATAAATCTCATCCCACTGTTACTGACTGTAACGCGATCGAAATAATAGGGCAAACTTATACACTTATCCCCGGTAAAATGCAAACGCATCCAACAAATTTATCTTTCAATTTATTTTAAAACGTTCTTATATACGCGTTCACGCAGCAGATAATCCAAACGTAATCTGGAAAAGTTTGCAAAGTCGAAGCCTCATCGAAGTTTCATCAAAGAATAAATCGTTTTTAAAAAGGTTACGACCCCGATACCGCGCTGAATTTTAATACAAACAAAACACCTCTATGATTCACACCACGAAGTGGAATTTTTTTTTCTCTCAACGGCGACAGATTGAGTAAGAGCGATCGGAAACTCAAGGTTACCTGTATATATAAAGTCACTACGTGGAATGACTTGAGTTTTCCAATTTCTCCGATAGCGCACACACTACCGCGCTCTTGGATCAGCTCTTGGATATATATATCCTCTTTCTATTTCGTAAGGTTTGGTTTTTCGATCCGTCAGTATCTCTCAAGGCGGAGAAAGAGAGGTGAGATCTTCTCTCGATGTTGATTTTAACTCCGAGACCAGAGAAAACCTTACGGGCGAAATAAGACGTGACAGAACGCGGACACGTACGATACGTATGTACATACGCGCGCGCGTGCATATTTATTGCATGTTGCTCGTTATAATAGCCGACGATTACGTAAAGCGAGAGGGATTTTTTTTTTCACGTGTCGCGATGTTTCTCTGGAAAACACACGCGTTCCCCCCGACATTCATCCCGTCTTCTTACACGTCGTGAGATTCGCGAAGTGATCTCATGCACCGGAAGTGACGCCCTTTACGATCATCGATATAAATACGCATGCGACGTCGGTACGCCGCCGGTAACACAAAGAGCGCCCGTGGCTATTCGTTTTATTATACGATCCTTCTTTATCGCGTTACTCGTCGTGACTTCCACGTGTAACTCTACGATAGAGATTTTTCTTTTTCAATTACACACATCTTTGCCGCAAATACGACGTGAGGTAATCGGGGAACGATAGCGATCATAAAGAGCGCGGTCGAAAGGAGTCTTGTAAGCTTATCTACGGCGTGGTGTTATCATTTGACCTTCGACCCGATCATGCGAGCATGCCGGTTTAATCTTTTCATGTTCTCGAGTGTAGATAACGCGCGTCGTAATTTTGAGCTGTTTTGTCTTTATTTGTTTTCTAGGCGTGTTAAAATCATTAGCGGCAGTAGCGAAGACTGCTAGACCGCTAATTGTCGAAGATAGATGTGCGCTCTCCGCGCAATGAACCTTAAGTTACTTTAATTCGGAAATAGATATAACGTATCTAACGAATAAATACGCGCTTATATACTCGATTGGGTCGTATAAGATAAAATCGAAGATTGTATCTTAGACACAAGATAATTCGTGACATAATTCATGAATTATCGAAGATAATTCATTAAATTGTAATCTAATACGGAATTAATGGAATTCGCCATCCGCCATTTAAATACATTACGACGTGAATGACCGAGTAAAAAAGTAATTATCTTTCTTTAGGTACTTCGCGAGACAGAATCTTCTCTTCCGTGAACTCGATTAATTGAAACCTAATGACGCGCCGGGCGGGTGGGTGTACCGGTCGTTCTTCTTTTCTTCCGGTCTTTATACCACATAGGCGAGAATACTACTCTCGTAGAGGCAGAAATGCGATCACCGGAAATTTCGTACCCTCAACCGCATGCTGCCGTTCTTCGTTCGTTCTAGATCGTAGTCTCGATTTGGGATTTGGATTCGCGCCAGTTCTCTATCGAGAAAACTCCTACTTTCGCAGCGGTAAATCGCTCGCGTCGCGTGTGGCCGTATAGGAAAAGAAAAAAAAAAAGAGCGAACACGAGAATAAACGCGCGCGGACAACTTACGTCGATTCAGTGAGCGAGTTATCGAGTAATTTTGAAGTTTTCGCGCAAAATTAAAAGCTGAAGAATCGAATTGCCATATCGACACATATCCGAGTTCAATCGCACAGACAATTCCGAATTAGTTTCTCAAGTTTTAAGTTTGTTTTATGTGGAAAAAGAAATAAAATATCGCATACATTTTTCTCGTAACTTCGAAAATTACATGTTTAGTTTCGAAATGATTGAGTTTAATTTGGATGTGTGATAAAGTAAACCGTAAATATGTTCAGACCTCGCTGTGTATACAGTATCAACTCTCGCCTAGAGAACTCTCTTTCTCTCTCTTTCTGCAGATGGACGCAACGATAACAGAATTGAATCACGACCCGTTTACGAGACGTGTATTTCACGTATTTCGTTCGCGTGTGGCCAGAACGTACGCGTTAACGACAACTTGCTTTCAGGGAATTCACCCAGAAAGCAGGTCGTTGGCACTAACCAGACCAGAGGTTTTCGCGTTCGATAACGAAGACTTATACGAACGACGTCGTCGTGACGTTGGACTTTTATGATCGCGGATACTATTTCCAAGCGATATGAAATTCTGTGTTCACTCTGTCTTCGAGATCATTGAATTTTACATTGTTTTCCGGAGTGACGTACATCACTGGAATTTATTTTATCTCTATCTACTCTCTCTACTGCAGTAAAAATCGTTTTTCGATATATCAACAGATTGAAAGAAATTCGTGTAAACTTGTGTTCTGAATTAATTTGGACCTTCGAAGTGTCAATATGAAGAAGTTTTATTTTGAACTCTTATAAAGGACCTTGCTAATATTTGATCAGCTCGTTGAAAGTCATGAGAAACACGCGGGATCGTCGTATCCCGTCGTCGAGAAAACGTTTATTTGCAAGCGAGAGAAACTTGTCGAGCCGCTAATTGATGCTCCAACATGAAGAAGAAAGAGAGAGAGAAACCTCGTGCACAAGAACGTCGCTCGCGATTTGCCTCTATTTGTTCGGCGAGGCGTGTAAAGGACCTAATGTCGTAGCCAATTACTGCGCATAACAGACGAATCAAAGTGCATCGCCGGGAAACCAGTTCAGCACGCGTGTAGATCGGTTCGTTGTCTTAGTTCGTAGTCGGTGTTTCTCGTCGCACCACTATCGCAATTGCATCCTCGTCGTCGGTCGACCTAACAATCGCTGACGGCTGTAATGCACTTTGCAAACGCGCACGCATTCGAAAGAGAGCGTGTCTGTTCACGCACGCAATAAAGTACAGTATGATTATAATGATGTCAACAAAATGAGATAATGTCATATTAAATTACGAATCGAACATCGTCGCAGAAGTAATTCGCACCGATGAGAAAAACGGATGTGAAACGGAAATTTTCGCACGCAAAAAACGGTGCGCGTATATAAATATTTATGCGTTATGAAACGTTCAACACACACATCAATTTGAGATTACGCGTGTAAAGCGATTTAATTAGTGACTGTACCGAAATCAGCTCACGTATTACATTACCAAAGTCGTACGCTTCCCATGGCGGAATCAAATGGGTCAAAGAACATCCGAAAGAATTTCGAGCAACACACACTTTAACGACTTTGCATGTCCCCCGCCTCTCTTGTCCCGGTTTTAGGTTTCTTGTGAACTTTCCCGATACTTCCCAAGACATTCGTCTATGTTGTTTCACGTGTATAGGCGGAAACTTAAATCATTTGACACACCTTGCGCGAGTCTGACCGTTTCCGTCTGTTATGCTCTGAACGACGACTCGTCGCGCGACTGAGAAAGTTTATCCGAGACGTTGAGAGTGGCAAATTACAGAGAGACGAGATAAAATTAAAAAATCACAAAATGAAAAGATCTCGCAGACTGTGAACTCCTATCTCTTTCTTATTGGTTTTCTTACTTATTGCTGTGGCTCTTGCTTCGTAAATTTATCTCATATTTCTTTCTTGTGTTCACACGCAGACGTAACGTCCATTAGACTGAATGTTCATAACTTCACGTGACGTCTAATGAACGTCTAATAGAGGTTTGTGTAAAAATGTTGTTTCTGTGGGGATACAATATCGTTTCTTATGCGTTCACACACATCTAATCAAATTCAACCGCGTGACATTTTGTTTTTCGTGATTTTTCCGTTTCGATGGAAGATAATTCTGGCAATGCGCCCGATAACCAATTTAATCTGGAGTTTTACATTCCCTGTTATATTTCCGCGTGAACATCACGACGCGAGAGACAGAAAACAAAGTATAAATCGGCCGGCGCATTATTGCGGTAGAAACGCAAAGATATGACTTTTCATAAATCAATGTCGTGTAATATCGCCGGACAGATGGATCGGAATATTTTAGTTTGCAATTTGCCATACGAGTTGAAAAGAAACCGCGGAGATTATTTTAAATTTGCTAGAGCTATTGGGAATTCGTTTTCTTCCCGCTATCTTCTGCGATTGATGTGTGCGTGTGTGTGTAAGAATAACCACCGTTTTTCTGAACAAACTTGTCTGTATGACGAATTTCTATTTCCGACAAATCTTCAATTCGTTTTTCTTTACTTGAAGAAAATTTTCTACGATATGAATTATGACATAACGCGCGAGAGATCGCGCGTTCTACAAGAAATACATTTTTATCAGATAATGCATTCTTAATGTTGGTTGTTTCCGCGAAGCGGTGAAGCAGTTTCTGCGGTAGAAAAATAATAGGGAAAGAAGGCAAGTTACATTTACATTCGGACTGGATACTCTTATCCGATATCCGGTGGTCGTTTCCACGAGTCTATGGAAATGCCGCCTTAAAATTCCGCCAGAGTAAACGCGTTCGCCGCGTTGGCGATAAAGTTGAACGAGAATAGATGAGTGACGCAAGACGCCGTGAGGTCGCGATATGTATTCGATACTTATCCGTGACCAGCGAGTATAAGCGAGATTTCAGAAGGAACTGGAAAGAATTGATCCAATTTGCCGAACATTACTGAGTGAAAACCGCGATACGGTCACTTTTGTGTCGATATTAACTGTCTTACGACTTAAGGATTTATAATGAGAAAAAAATTAGTCTTACAGCTTTGCATCTCTTTTTTTCTCTTAAATATGTAATGTGTGTGTATGTGTGTGTGTGTGTGTGTACACTGATAGTTTTTTATTATATTAGACAAAGATTAGTAGTTTTCTTAATGACTCTATCTTTGAAAAAAATTCTCAAATATACACAACTTATTTGAAGATCTTTAAAATTTATGTGTTAAGATAGAATTTATTTATCGGTGACCCTTTCTGTTATCTGTTTATTATCTACTGTTTATTATCTACATACATTTATTTATCGATAAACCCTTTCTGTTTATTATCTATTACATATTTTCAAGGAGTATTGCTTACATTTAAAAGTTTATTTAAAGTTAAAACTTCGATTTGAAAAACATTTCTTATTATTAGATATTGTTTTTTTTTTTAGATATTTATAGATATTGTCTTCTCGCGTTGTGTTTATAAAAATTTCTTAACGTTCGATGTCAGCTATTTCAAATTGAATTATCGAACTTTCCATTCAATTTCCGCCAAGCAAGAATTGACATTGAATTCGATAAAGACCTGTCATAAAAATCCAATACTGGCAAAAGCGAACGCGTTTTACATAACGTCATATTGTTGAAATTTCCTTGTGTGCAAGCAATAATAACTTGAATTTTTCGTCTCGAAATATAAAAATGTATTATCGACAACTACCACTATCGAGAATTGCCAAAAAAGAATTTTGCGAGTATATATTTCTCTTTCTTGTGAATTATACTCTAGACTTTTTATTCCCGCGAACGAGAGAGAGAGAGAGAGAGAGAGACGAGACCAAGAGTTAATATTTCACGAAAAGGTCAAGAAGTTATTATTGCCCGCCTTTGTGATGGTCACAAAATATTTGATGTGATTTATGGCGTTCTTGTTATCCCGCGATCTTTTCTCCGGTCAACACGAGTGCGTCATGAATTTTCATCGAAGCGATTCTTATTTCAGGCGTGTTACACGACGTAAGAACTTCCCGGAATAAAACATTACACCGGCGTTGTATTATTACCTTACCTTACATCATCGCCATTACTTCTTTGAATATTCCACACGATTTGTGAATTATGTATTTCACCTTTGCTCATCCATTTTTATTACGGTCTTTATAATACTTTTATATCCACCACTTTTTATCTTATTAAACTAGTCATCATACTAACTACTAGTTAAAGCACCTAAAATGTTTAACGACGCAATTATTTATTTCCAGTTTTCGCCGCGTATATATACCATACATTCGCGTTATCGTCCATGAATTTTAAATGTGCTTGAGTAATATGTATAATTTACAAGACGTTTACGCAACGTAGTAATAAACAACCAATATCCGACATAGAAGACACTAAATTTATTGTGAAATCAAACAATCTTCTCGCGAGCGTTATTAGGAAATTTAATCTTGTCGAGAGATGTGTCATCGAGAGATTATCGAGACATCCGAGATAAATCATCCGATCTCGGCGATCTCTCTTCTCTTGATCGTCCGCTTCGAAAACTCACCGCATAAGCAACGTGATAATTCCGATGTACATCGCCGTGACACTGGACCGTCGACAGCATGTTGTCGGCCGGCTGTCAGCTCTCCGAAATAAGACAACTGTATCAACCGCTAACTATCTCCGCACTAAGCGCAACGACCCCGCGTCTTAAAGCCGCATCTGACCGCCGATCCACCGCGCACTTTTTCATTCGCGATCCATCGATAGCGCTCCGACAGTTCTCCTTTACGTGCACTGTACCGACACGTTGTCATTTCCCGACGTCATTCACCGACAGTCTAATTTTGTCCCTTTAACTTGCATCACATCTCGAAGTCGATCGACTTGTATCCTAATCGAGACCGGATTGCTACGCGTACAATTTTTACTAATAAATTGCAATTTTAAATTTATAAGTATTATTAGTTTTATTTAAAAAAAAAAATCAGAGAAACAAATATTCGAGAGTCAAAACGAACCCTTGCGAGTCTAATTGGCGACAAAGCGGACGCGGCACGTACGACGGCAAAAGCCGACAGAGCTCGAATGGGGAGCCGCGCGTTTCGGAGCACGCATGAGTAGCGCATGCAGCGATAGCACTTAGACATCACGCATGCGCGATGCCCCGGGTTTTGCTCGCAAACGCGCCGTGTCCCTCGTCGTTTGCCTTCCTCCGCTCCATCGGCATCTTCCTTCTCCATCTGACAGTTCCCGACTTTTTCAATTACTGCCATCGATGCTCTGACAGGTCGCGTCTTCCAGCAATGTGCCGCATACCGCGTATTTGCACCCCCGGAATCGCACGGGGGAAGCGAAATTTTTGGAGTGCCTCTTCGGCGAGATTAAATCGATAGCTCGCCGGAAGATACGAATTCAAGTGCTGTTTCGTGTCACTTCAAAGAGACATTGAAATAACAAATTCTTCAAGACTTATGACTGTCGTCATATCCTTTTCCAAATAATATTTACATCTAGTTTTGTGTTTTTTTTTAATTTTACGGTTTGAGAGACAATGATGTAATATGAATTTGTATGAAAAATAAATGTTAAATTTATCATCTCTGTAGAATTTATGTTTCATTCGGTTACTGCCGAAGAACACAATGCAAATTATGTTTGTGCGGATTGGTGATCACGCATTGTACATATTGAAAACATATTGACTCGTGATCATCGTAAACATCGAAAAACGATTGGAGTCGATTCAGAAAAACAATTTGCCGTCGAGTTAAAATAAGTTGCCGAAAGAAGTCGCTCTAAAAGCGCGAATTATCTATTTCGGAGTTGGACTTCGATACGAATTACATTAACACTTTATTGTAATTAATAATTAATTTTTTTCTTACATTGATAAAAGTTGAAGATATGCGAAAAGCGAATATCACATAAAAAAACATTTCACAATTTAAAATTAAAATAAAATATATATTACGTGTATCCGTTTCTTTTTTTAGAAGCAAGCAAATTAACAAAAACTTACATGTAGAAAAGAAAATATAAGATGATGTAAGGAGATAAGTAATTTGTTATCGCGGTCTATTACGACGCGATCTCGTTAAGATTCGTAACGCCAACTCCCCCATTCCTTCACAAGCTATTCATAGTGTGTGTGGTGGTTAATTAAATTAAATTTCATTATATTCACAATGGCGCATCGGAAGCCCGATCTCATTCCGGCCAGGCCGCGCGACGCGTAACGGATTTATTTTATGAGTACGTACAGACGGTGGATCTAAATTATTATTCCACGTATGTGTATCTCTCAGCCGACTACATACGATACAGTGTAGTTTCGATCCGAAACGCTCTGTCACTTTTGCCGCCGAACCGGTTCGCGCGACGGATCATTTGTCTCGATTCCTGTCGTGTCATCGTCGTCCTTGATACGCGATCGCATTCTGATTGGACGCAATTGATCAATGGTCTTCTTCTTTAATTTACGAAAATGCATTAGGCTCACTTTCATCGCTCGCTATACCATCGTCAATTATTATTTGATTCACGATAACGCGAGATTAATGATCTCGAACGGAGAAGTTTAATTACTCAAGTCGATTATTGGAAAATACTTCAATAAAGAACGCGCGAGATAAAACGCGCGAGTTATGATCACATAAAGACATTCTGGAAATTCTTTTGAAAACAAATATCAAACGTTCGATTTGATCACACGTTTATATTTTCATTCGTTTCCATCATTGTGCTGGAAATAACAAGCGAGAATAAACAGTTTAATTCTCTGACCGATAATTTTTTACACTTTTGCTTATTTCTTCGTATCCTGTTGTTAATCGAATACACAAAAAATTTATATGAGTTAAATACAGGTTTTACGTTATATCGTCTAAAATTAGCAATGATTTCTGCACAGGTACAGGAAATGAACCCTCGTCAGAACAATAACAACGATCGATGGTTCCGAGCCATTTCACGCTATATTAATAGAATTCAATCTCAGCCGTGGTCGCTGGTAATATCACATATCAATAGATTTTTATTTTCGAAAACGCTCGGCTATCTGCCAAAAACATAATTCAAGCGTCATCCAAGTGAAAAGCTCTTTGTTTACTATTCTTCGTTTTTTTTTAAATAAATTTCTAGTAGTTTGCGTTATTAAATGCGCAGTTTTTTTTCACAGTGCAATTAAAAACTGTATTGTACTCGACAATAATGTATTTGAGAATCGCGACAAGTATTTTCTTCTTTTTTTTATCTGTGCAGTTTGCATACCGTTCGGTAATGAGAGATGCCAATACAGCTTACACGAATAAGGTCCTCTTCAAGATCCTCGCGGCAGCAATGAAGATCAACGATCTTCGAACAAGGAACTGCAAAGAGCCATCCGACGAGAGTCTTTTCATTACGACGGAGATTCGCGATCGATAGATCGTCCCGGTGGGCGGTCCGCGGCATCATTTTTTTTACGTAGCCGCCGGGCGACTCTGGCACGATAAATTCTTGTTTCTCCCTTTTCCCGATTTCATATATACAACTGATAATCGATGCGTGGGCGACAACTTTTTAACGAACCCGTTTCATTATTCTCAGACAAAATGGTGATCGTGCGTGAAATAATACGCGCAAAGGGTAAAGAGTTGCTATAAATTTTCTCTCCAAACAAAATATTTATCGCGTTACATTTTTTTACGATGTGTTATGTGCCGTAGAAAAAGCTAGTTTTCGACGTTAAAATTCTTACGAACATTTCCTTCGCACGATATACGATTTTTCAGCAGCGTTAGCGCGCGCAAAACATCACACGAGCGCGCTACAACGTTCAGCGAGAACCATTAATCTCGTAATCACTAACTGTTTAGTCGCTAATTAGCCAACTATTTTATCCGCAGCTCACGCTGGCTTCTATCGCTCGGTGACGACCCCGGTGCCAGTTTAAATACGACGGTCCGCCGCGTCGCGTCGAGTGAGAAATCGCATCGAATTTCGGGATGCAAATGCAGAAAGCAATTTCGTCGTGCGCGCGTGTTGGTGCGCGCGTTCACGCATTGCTCTCGCGAAACCAATTAAAGCCATTCACTCGCGGCCGAAGATTGCCGTTTCGACGTGCGCCGGCTGGAAGAGGCAACCGGAAAGCGCAAAAGCGTTAATGTGGGGGCGGACACACAGCGGCGGCGGCGAGCAAAGCGGGCGGAACATTTTTCATGCTTCCGACATAAAATCCTGGCGAGAAGCGGGAGCATTAATCCTTCAGCGGCATCGAAGGCTCCTCGGCGGACCGACTGCAGCAAGACAGTTCATAAATTTCGATGCACTTAGAGCGGCGCGCCAGCCAGCCCTTCGATGCATCGAATCGCTCCATCGGAGTACCGTGCAATCGGTAAAAGACGAGGTGAGAATAGATGGAGAAGACTCGAGAAATGAAGACGGTCGATAGCCGCGTGTGCTTGCAAACTTTTATAATTGTAGACGGAAAAAACTCTCGAAATGTGATTTGTAAAATGTTCTTCCAAAATTGAAATATTTATAAATACTAAAAATATATTACAGAGAAAGAGAGAGAGAAATTATTTTGTTAGGTCATACATGAAATAAAAGAGCAATAATAACAATAAAATATCAAATAAAATAATGACATCATCCTAATTTATTATTCCTTGTAATCAGAGAAGCTCTTACACGAATAAATAAAATCGCGATGTTATAACGATCAAGCATTTTACTTCGCAGAAAGGTTCTTTCAAAGCTAAAAGTTTCTTTATAGACTGCAATTATTCCACACCTTTATATGGATTATAAGAGTAACGTTCAGAATTGCTATGAACACCAAAGAGCTACGATTTTCTACTGGAACAAAGAAAAAGAAAATCGCGAAGAAATAAAAAAGATTGATGCAATCGAGGTTGCGTGTATCTAACGTAACAATATAGAGCTATGACAAATCGCCCGAGCGAGAGGATAAGTTTCGGTACGGGTGTACAGAAAAATGCAAACTTTGATAAACGGTGCAGAACTCAGAGGAAAACCTCATCGCTCTTTTTCT
>QVOB01000554.1:0-27539 GCA_014839585.1 Pseudomyrmex concolor | reverse complement strand
CGTCTTACTACTTGGGAGAATGTAAAGTCGGTTCTTAAATACATACGAGAAAAACTGGTTTTTTCACGGTCAGTTAATCATTAAAATCCTTGGTTTCTTTTTTTGATCTTGAGTTTTTAAGGATGTTGATTCGAAAAATAACTTCTTATAAAAACAATGACATACGATTTACTTTACCTTCGATTTGAAATTTAATATTAAAAGTAATCTTGAAACAGGTTTGTGTGTATAGACTTCAAATAATTCGACTTGTATGTCATTCAAGTTTTGTAAACAATGAAGGAACAAGAGGATTCTTTTCATCACTCATGATAGTTTTATTTTGTCAGCTTAAATTTAAATACCTAATACTGTATAGAAAATTGTGCTCTGTTTATTGTACACATGCAAAATAAAACAAACTATAGACCTACCAAATCTCTTTCATTCAAGATTAAAGAACTGAAGTGACTTACCATTGAGACCATACTTCTCCTGATTTCTCTTGACTTGATCAGGAGATAATCCTTTATCAGGGTCGACGTTAAAGTAGTTTACTACTTCTTCCACGGTTTTGCTATGGCCGTCCTCCATGATTACTGATTTTTATATGCTTCACTAGTGTTATCCTCTCAGTGATTATATATGTTCATTCAAACTAACAGTTTCTGAAAGCAGACAAAAATCACTTATTAAATGCAATGTTCAATATTACATAGTGCATTGAAAATAGTCAAGAAACTATTAAATGTATAATAATATAATTATTACTGGAGAATTGTTACAAGTAAATGATGAACATGAAAGATCATATGCAAAGAAAAAAAACTAATTAGATTATCTAAATTATTTCTAAATATACGTTTTTCTTCTTATAAAAATATAATTAACAAGCTAAATCAACAGCTGTTAAATATAATTTCCTATACCAGTTAAAAAACAACTAGTTTCAACTAATTAATTTCAATACTAAAGTAGTGTTTACTTCTCTCGACGTACAATCGAAAATTTTTAATCGATGGGATCTAGTTTGACCTAAGTCTAATTCACAAATTGACTTCATGAAATTACAAATCTAATAGCTCTGGAGTTCTTCTGCAATTTTCACTAAAAACGAGCGACAAGACAACAAAACTACAGCTTTAACGGGAAACTGATAAATTCGTCGTCACGAGATATCTCAATGTGCAAAGTTGCTAGAAATTTTACAGAGAACTAACTCTGCTCGTCGGTAAACTCGGCACGCATTGGCACACGACCACGGAAGACGCGACTGACAGAGCGAGAAAGACAGACAAAGAGATAAACCACACTCTACCGAAGGTGTCGTGACGCAGGTGATCTCGTCCCACGGTGTTCCGTTTCTTTGCGAACTTACACGGCGACAATTTCGCGTATCGAGTTGACGACGACGACCACAAAAACGCGGACGAAAACGGAAGAGAAATACGGCCGCGCACTTCACCGCAGTCGCTTAGACTCACTGTTCGGAGCGCGACGTGTCCGCGCGACATGCACTCGTCGCCAGCTACGGTATTCTCGGCGAAGTTCTCGGACTCGCGTTGCGAGCACAAGGAACGAGAGAACCCGTCGCGTTGACAGACACGGCTGTCGTCGGTGACGACGTGTCAACGGAGGGGAGCAAGAGAGACGGGAGTAGATGGGACAAAGAGAGAAAGAGAGAGAGAGAGGAAAGAGAAAAAAGACTAGAGAAGAGTAGAACACTGGGTGGAAAAGGGAAAGACGATATCGAGAGAGAGAGAAAAAAAGTTATGTTACGGCCGCCGAATATTTAGGTTAGCCGTACAGCGACGGCGACGGCGGCGGTAGCAGCGCGCGTGCTTATCCCGCGACGAGAACCACACGACAGACTTTTCACGTATCTCACGTAATATTCCTGCTTGCCTTTCTCGACGAAACTTACAGACGAGACTCTAAACGCAAATATTTCCAAATCACACGCTCGAATTATCACGAGGCACGGATGCACGAGACGCACGTCATTTTTCCCCGACGATACAACCAACACGACAACTGCTAACCTGACCTCCGCTTCCGCGAGACTGACACGGCGAATCGGGCGAATCATCGTGCGAACTTCAGCGCCGTCTTCTGGAGCGCGACGCTGATTACAGCTGCGCAGTGACGCAAGTCAGCATGCATTTCGGCTTTCGAGCGGTCGCGACGTCGATTGATCGGCAATCGATTGCGTCGAAATATTTTTCAATCGTTTGCGGATCATCGAAACCTAGAAAAATTTCATTTCAATTATTTTTCGCCGCTCACAACGCGTTTCGGCAAGCGACGCGGCGACACGCGTCGCAGCGCGTCTCGCGGTTTAGAGAGCATGTGGAGCGACGCCATTGGCAGAGCAAAGCGTGACGCGTGCGACTATTTTCGAGCTTCTGCTAGGCTATTTCCTTGGCGCGTATTTTAAGATCACCGCGGCGGGACCGTCGACGGATCCGCGGCTTGTTGTCCTTACGTAATCGCGACGTCGTCGCGGTAATAAGTCGCCGACAGTGCGAGTGTTGACCGACGCGACTTCGATCCTTAACCCTTTTCGCGAAGTTTGAGATCTCGTTCGAGTTCTCGCAACGTGACAAATAGCGCGATCGTCGTAACACGCGCCGAGGAACACGCGTTTCAAAGAGAAAACAACGCGCGCAATAATTTCGAAAATAAATTTGCGCTATTTTTTAAAATCTATTTCGAATCTTTTACGTACGACTGTCGTTCACAGCTGATTTTTTTTAATAGAATAGAAACAAGATTGTTTAAATATATTTCTTGTCACGGCGAAATTTAATCCAAGCAAACCACAGATTTTGTACATTAAAATGATAATTTGTGTTGACAAGTTTTACATAAATTTTCATAAAAAAGCGAAGTCGTTTTAATAAGAACAAAATGTGAAGCGCGTTGAGAAACTGCAAAATGACACAAGGAAGGAAACACGAACAGAGATAAAGGTGTCACCGTCGTTCGATCGAGACAGGTTCAAGGTTAACGTGACACAATCTAAAAATTTAAGTCAAGTTCAAAAGTACCGTAAACGAAATCGTGGTGAAATTTACAAGTCGATTTGAATAACTGAGCCTCACGAAAAGAATCAAACATTACAGGATTGCGATAATCGGAGAACGTCCTGTCGAGCGTATCTTTCCTTTCAGCTAAAAATAACATACGAAATTTGCGGAATAATTCTAGTCGATGAGCTTGCCAACCTTATGTAAGATTATTTTCGAAGCTAGTCGAAATTCCTTTGTCTTAATTTGTATTTTTCACGAGACATTTATTCGGATATGCGCTACCGAGCAAAAATCGCTGAAATATACATGTCCATCAATTTTGCGACATCTTCCTTGCTTACGGACATTAACTTCCGATGTTATAACTTGAGAAATTCGAAACAACGCTGTTAGAATGTGACGATTGCTTGAAAATTTCGCTAGCACGCTGGCTAAGCGCCAAAAGATGCCTAAAACGTATCTAAAAGCCGTCGAGTATTTCAAACATTGTTTAGACATCTTTTCAATATTTCGTGATTTTTGAAACAAAAGTATGCAAAGAGCATCTCTAGTATCTATTTGTTGTTCGGGAAAGATAAAGAAATTATTAAAATTTATAAGGTGTATCATAATACGTGGTTTGTATTTATAAACATTGTGTGACATTTTAGCTTCCATATGTTTTTTTGCACAACCGAGACACATTTAAATGGAACGTGTATTTACTTATTAAAAAACATTCTTCACCAAATTGTTAGTTTTACACATGTAACTTTCACGCTGCACGACCAAATGTTACCACACTACTAAATAAAGAGATTATAACGATGTGATCGATTAATTAATAATCAATAATGAGAATTATTAATTACGCGTGTCGTAAATTGTCTCGCAACGTGTCATAGATGCATAATTTTCCTCTAAATATATTTTAATTATTTGCGATATTAACAAAATAATTTGCAAATACAAATACGACACAGAATAAAATAATTTGCACAAACAATGACTGATTATATATGTTTCTAATGAAAGAAAATATAATATTTTAATTGATTTTGTTCTCAAACCGATTGTGACTTATTTTGACCTCAAAGAATTAAAAGCAATAACGCAAAAAGATCGGAATAAGAAACTTTCGTTAATAACATCGAAGAATGTAACTGATGGTATTTGTAAATTAAAAACAGAACATACACAAACTAATGAAGGTCTCACCGAAATTGTTAACGAGTGTTTTAATTAAATATGTCGTATTTAATTCTCACAATACTCATCGTACGTCAGCATTCTATGTTAGTTGGAAAAGTCGGAGAAGAAATTACGATCAAACTAAGTTCTGCCGAAGCGCTGACAAGTGGTTAATTAACACATACGATTCCCCCGTGAAATTCTCGTGTATATTCATTCGCATTCAACAGTTCACTCAAATCCGAAAGAGAAAACGAACGCTTCTTATCTTCAACCGGCAGCAATCTCTTTCGCGACGTTTGTTGATGTTCCTTCGTTAATTGGCACAGAACCAAGCTACAGAGCTCATAACAAACTCCATATGATTTCAGCAATTTTCCACAATCAACAATCTATCTTCCATAATCAACAATAATTTTGAAAACCCGTTCCTCGTACATTCTAACATTATAGCCGCTATTACATCGCAATTGTATGACGAAAGAGTAATTTCGTTTTCATCCCACCCCCGGCGCCTCCGTTTCTTTCGATGACGGAAATCGCCGCTCCGATTGAGAATCGGAAAATCGCGTGGCCATCGGAAAATGGCAGGACTAACCCTATGTCGGCGCTGGCACCGACTGACTTAATCCCTTTGTGATCGGAGCGCAGTGGCTCGCATCAGCTTGGCCTTGCCAAGACGAAGAACCCGCCGCGCGATACGGCACGGACTCGGTGACCGGTCGCGCGGTACTGTGCCACCACGACACGCACTCCGCTCTGCCTTGCGAACTATTTCTCACCCGAGGACTCTATCCGGACGACCAGCTCGCTCGCGAGCGCCCGGGACGCGACTAGCCGGCCAAATCGCGCGCGCGTCCGAGCGGACGTTTTTAGCATCGTCTTCGACGACGACTTCCTAATTATTTTGGCAGAGATCAGCTCGCGAGACGGGAGAGCCGCTCTCCCGATCCTCGGCGTCGTCGCGCTCTGCTGCAGCTTTTTCCTCCTCCTACTCCGTTGTCACCGACGACTTCTTGCGCGTCCTGCCGAGAGAACCAGGTCTCTCTCGGGGTAATTTTTCTCCATTCTCAATCCTCATAAGATAAATTTCTACGCGAAATGTGACCGAAATGATTTAGTAGAAAGCTGCCATGTCCACTGAAGCGCTTTCTCGTACGCTCATGAAGATGATTCTACTTTAATGAAGAAGATTAAACTTGAACGCTATATATTGAGATACAATCACTTATTAAATTATCCAATTATTAAATGCACGCCTAGACCTTGGTAAAATTAATTATCTATTAATCCCTTTATTCAATGTGTCATAAAGAAAATCGGATCTTCTCGTAGGTCGGGAGGGTCTATTATGTAGTGACAATATGTAGTGACATCCTGCTCATCTCAATGACTATTTAAAATTTATGGCAATTTGATTGATATAAATGACAGAATAAGATCATTAGTATTAATGGAGTTTCAAAATGTAAAACAAGCACATAAGAAATATTTTATTCTTACTGACATTTAACACACAATATATATATATATATATAAAGCAAAAAAGACAATTTCTCTCTTAATTTTGAAGAAAAGCTTTATAGCATCAGAAATGCAGTGAAAAAGCAGGATACTTTAAATTAAATTGCGTTAGTAATTAAAGTGTTTTTACAAGATAAATTCATTTCAGCTGAATCTTGTAGCAAATCGTGAGTTTATTTTAAGCGCAGAAAGTGCAAAAAATATGGCCGAGAGAAGTGGACCTAAGTCGCGATTTAAGTGAGTACACGAGCGCATGGACTGGCGGAATCTATTTGAAGACAAGATGCAACATGTTGGATACGGGCCGTAAGGATAAGAAACACCGCGCGCTTGTTGGCAAACAAGTAGAGCTCGTGTTCGCATGCGAAGACCGTTTTACATAGATACATGAGGATGAGGTAATCCACTCTGTCAAATTATCTAATACCACAAAAAAAGCATCTATAAAAAAAACTGACGCTTTCTCTGTCACTGTGCAACGTTCGTATAAAAAAAAAAAAAATGTCTGAATATGATAAGCCTCGCGAATAAAATTTAGTTTTTGTTATTTAATTAGAAATTAGCCGATAAAATTAGCTGATCTCGCCTATATTTTCCGAGCAAAATTTGGTGTGGAGCTGTTTGGGAACTTGCCACGGAGTTTTATACGAGCGGATTTAATCTGTTTTGCATAATTGTTCCTCAAATATCAGAGGAGAACCTCGTACACTTGTGCACGAGGAGAAGCAACTAACTGTATTATTGACCAGATCGTTCGTCGCTGGAGACAGCGCATTTTCTTCAACGCTCGTGACACAATACATCGCGACGTATTTATGTTATGCTATTGTGACGTGTTGGCCATATGGTAATGTGGGCGCGTGTAAACGTGCTCTTCAATTGTCGACCGTGTTACGGATAGCGTGAGCGCATTAACGCGTTCCTTCGGATGACATGAAATCATCCATCAAAGTATTTCTGCCCCAAACCCATCGCCAAAGATAACAAGAATGGCTTTGAAAATATTAAAAATAGCGCCGTATGACACGCGGCCAGAAATCATTTGAGATTTGAAGAAATGCGAGAAAAGAAAGGACGGAGGATACACTAAAATGTTTCGCGTTAAGTGTTTCACCGTCCGAAAATATATCATGTCGAGACTCGAATAAAGTTTTTCTTGTTCGACGATAAATAAAGTTATTAATCTTTAGCGTAGCACATTTGTTCATCGCAGCAATAGCATGATTACGTCGATTATTAAATCCGCGTTGTACACCGCGAAGCATAATTAACCGGACGGCGGTGTTTTATAACGCTGTTTAATTATAGTTCAGGATTGCACAGATTATTACGCGACGTCGAGTTGAGATAATTTCTCGGTCCGCGAAAATCTCTTTACGCGCGCGCGCACCAATGTATTGGTGACCTACAAAAACCAAAATGAATTCTTGGCTCTAGCTATTATAGGTCGCGTAATACGCGACGAGTGCTAACACTTCAACGAGCAGTTTTCACACGATTCCACGCACGATCGGGGACATACGGCGATTTTACGGCGAATTTATTGGCTCGTTTGACGCGCTCCTCGCGTATCGAGCTTTGGTATGCGCAAAATATTTTTTTCAGCGAGTCGAAATATTTTTTTTTTCCCACGGAACAACGAGCGAATTTTAACCGCACGTTTAGCTTCGCCACTTATTATGCAACCGTATTTCTGTATGACACGCGCGCCGCAACAATACATGTGTTGATACAACAAAAACTGAAGATTCACGTCAATTGTTTCGTCACGATTTTTGTGCATTACTGATTTAGATGATTTGTAATAAATAAACGATATAAATAATCTTAACTGAAAGACATTTAAGTATGTTGAAAAATCAACTATAACAATTTGCTTTAAAAAGAAGTTTTTTTGTCAAAAACTTAAATATATTTTTATCTAAGTAGTTATTGAAGTTTTTTTTTTTCAATTAAAATATTTTGAAAAACCGCGAGAGATAAATAAGAATAAATTTTACACAAAAGAAAACCCGCGCGTTTCCAAATTAATTAAAATTCCACAAATATATAGCTTATGAACCAGAGTCACTATAGAGCTCAATGAAATAATCTTCCGTCTAATTAAAATAATCAAATCACTCTGACAAAAGTAACCTTTCTAGTAAACTCAATTACTATCAAGTTTTTGGAGTATTTCCAAATTTTGCAATTATATTCCAATGATAACGTGCGAGGTTTTGCGATCGACCGAACGAGTCGACCTTCATTATAAAGCGAAGTTGTTCAACGCAACTCAAACTTTGTTCAACAACGATATCAGGAAAGTTTTTCACGATAATAATATAATCCTTCATGGTTATTCCTCGTTGGGTTGTTGTCACTGCACTTGCTTTCCGCCTCACGCGTTCTCTATTTTGGAGACTGAGACTTCGGTCACTGCGCGTGATAACACAAAGAACACTATAAGCAACTTTGCACCCCATGGTCGCGTGGCAAGTGGACTTACCAGTGCTTCTGTCTTCACCTCTTCAATTTATTTTTTTTTTTTCACTCGGAAGTGCTGCGCGGGGGTGCGGGCCACCCCCAAGAAAAACCGTTTCACACTGCTGTCTCTTTTTGATTTTTTTTTCTTTCAATCCACTTGACTACTCGTCGGTGCGCATCGTCGGTGCGTCGACGCGCCGATCTCGACTAGGACCTCTACGTGCAGGAGGGTCGTATACGCGACGGAAAAGGGAAAGCGAAACAAACAGACATTCAAAAGGGGGCAACGCCTGCGCTGCTGAACAAAACGAAGCACCAAGCGATCACGAAATTCATTTAAATAGTCCGTAAGCGTCGCTACCTAGTGGCGAGACAACGAAACGAGGAAAATCCAAGTCTGGCCGGAAGCCAGAGCGGTCCCGGCGGTCGTAGAGATGTCTTGGGTTTTTTTTTTTTTTTTTTTGCATTTAACCTTCGAATTCGGAAAAGAGAGCAAGAAAGAAGAGAGAAGGGAGAAGAACAGACGTTGTTCAAAGGATCCAAATGAAGCATAAAGATTTCGCTTTTCGTTCCTCCATTTAAAAGAATAAGTACTCTTTGAAAAAGACAAAGACAAAGTTATCATAGCACTTGGAATAATTTCTTGTGGTTGTTTGCTGAACACGTATATAAACAGTGTCTTCCAGAAAGTTAGTAAAGAGGGTGAAGACTGATGGATCATAGAATTTTCTTTTGTTAAGACAACGAGGATGGAACGTTGTTTCTTCTTGAGATAAGAGAGCTGAGAATAAATGAAGAAAACCCTAGAACTAGATAGATCAATAGATAGATAGAAAAAAAAATAAATAGAGAGATAAATAAATGCAATACTAGATTGTCACAAAAAGTAATTACTTTCAGGAAGAACTAAGTTTTTTTTTTTAATTATGATCTGTTATTAATATTTTTTATTTAAACACACCATATCTGAGAGACATCTTATAATTATTTACTATCAAAAACATCATATAATAACAATGTTCTCAAGTAATTTCCACGGAATTTGCTTCAAACTTCATAAATTTCGTTACATTTCAATACAAATATATACAATTGAGATGCGGAGAAGCTTAATATCTTCGAACGCGACTGTTTCGGCGAAAATATCCTATAAATAAGATCAAAGAAGTGTCAATATAAAAGTGAGCAAAACAATTTAATGTTTTATAGACATCTAAACGATTGCGTTTAGGTTCTCAGCTATAAATACGTAACTTCGATCTCCGACAGCGTTCCCTCGACATTATTCTTATTAGAATTATACAAGGCGAGCGTTTTCCACAAGAACGAAAATAGTGGCGAAATGACTGGCGGATATCCAAGTGCAATATCGCGAACGAACTCGAGGACAATTCACCGCGAATATTCTGAAATGTGCTCTTCGACCGTTCATTTTCGATCCTCGTGATCAAGGTCCTTTAGCCGCGTCATCATCGTTCCGAATATTCTTCCGGACTTCGCATATTTTCCAATGTACAGTGGTATCGCGAAAAATCTCGAAGAAATCTCGCTTAAGAAGATGGCATGTGAGAGCGCTTTCGTACATAATTAAATATTTTATAGCAATTTACTGAGCCTTTCTACACTTAAATTATATATTTTACTTTTAACATTAAATTTTACAGCTGACGCAACAAGCGTGACATATTTTCGCAAGACTCATAGTTCGCGAAACACAACACAGACGAAGTTTATCTCTGATAAGAAGCGACATTTTCGAGTATACAAACACACCTTAAAAGACATATAAAAGAGCGAGTCGGAAGAAAAAGTCAACGACCCCCTTTCTCGTATCCCACAAAATTTTTTAAATGTATTATAAGCTCGTGGCCGGGCGCGTGCACTTCGCACGTAGAATATCATGCCATATGTGTGTGGAAATCTTGTCGAATTTGCCAAATCCTCTTCACGGTTTATCTCGCGCGTGCCGCACTAATATGTTATATGTTGTACCATATTATGTTGCAATGCAATACAATAATTGTTTGACCCTAAGTATTCCGCAAAGTGTTCCAGTTTTATGACGGCGTCTGTTTTTCAACGATGACGTCAGAATCAGCCGTGATGTGTTACGAAATTTCGAGTTCACGAAACTGCTTGGTTCGAGCTATCCCAGCAGTGTTCGAAAAAATGAATGTTGCAACACAGTGAAATGTAATAGTAGATACATCATTTTCTTACACTAGAAAGGATATAATCGTCGAATTCTTTAAGTGTTAAGTGTGATCGAAGAATTACATACTTTAATCCTTCGTGGACAGACTTAAAAAATCACGACTAGTTTGATCTGCAAGATCCACGCGACTTTATGATCCAAATACCTCGGCAAAAAATCAATATTTTTTCAATTTTGTTTTTTTCTTTTTGAGTGGATCTGGAAGATCCACATTTGTCCGCAAAGAGTTAATTTAAAACTTGATTTAAAGTTGCACTAATTTTCACATTATTGTATGAAAATTATTTAAAGACAAAAAATGATTGGGTAATAAAATTACACATACGAACTCTACCAAGTGTAACGAATATGCATTTGACTGCGTTTAATGGGCGATAAAAAGTGGATATAAACGAGGAATAAACATATCTGCTTTCGTTCTGCGAAATGAAAAGCGATTTTTTTTTCTCGCGATCAAAATAATGGATCGACACGCGCGAGCTTTTTAAAATTTTTGTTGCGAAACGAACAGATGAGAATAGATCGGGCCCAGAGACATTGGGAGTAAGTGCGAAAAAGTGTGTCATAAAAACGGTGTGCTTTCCAAGAAGATCTCTTCGTCGCAATACACTTCAAAGATGAAGCAATGAGCAGTCTGAACGCTGGATAAACATGTCGGTGCCATATACGTTTTATCGCGAAAGTTAGTACCTCGAATGCGTTTGTTTTAAATACATCAATGGACGTGCGGTGTTAGCGATTACGTTTCGGTAACAGTGTTCTGGAAATACTTGCACGAACAAGTCTGTTTTCCCAATACTGAAACTTACAATCAAAGTGTATTAACTTCGAAACTACAAACATCTCGCGTTTAATACCTCGCATTTGTATCAATTCATCTTTTTTTCGCTGTAAATCACAGTGAAATATCGGTGATAAATATTTACAATAACAATAATCATCATTCTGTACATGAGTTTCATTTTCGCCTTAATAAATCTTCAGTTCAATGCATAATCGCAACTTTCTCACTTATTGTGTCACGAAATTAATGTTTATTCAACAGATAAGAAGCTACAGTGCGTGTATTTCAAATATCCAAAGTGTCTGTTTCATTTCATTTGTGCATGCGGTCGTTTTACAGATATCAAGTTTCATTAGTCGTATCTAGATGAGATTTTATTCCGCGTATAAAATCGAATAAGAGGTGCAACATTCTTATTGGCAATAATGCGCGTGCAAAACACTCATCAAAATTAAGTAAATACACGCGCATCGAATAATAACACACATATATACGCGTTATACGCCATAAACTGACAGCGGGCCTTGAGGTTGCAACATCTGCCTGCCGAGAAGATCGAACTGCCGGAACCAGTTGAAGACACGACTGTCCTCATGAAACATTCGCGCTATCAGCATTTTCTCATTATAGCAAACGAAAATAGACCTTGTTACTTCGTCGCTTACTTTACTCTGAACGGCGCGGTTCAAAGCGCGATGATATTCTTAGCTAAAACTCGAAGTCTTACGTAAAACCGGCCCGCAGTACAGCGACGTTTTGTCATTGGAAAGCTGGAAACATTTTCTTCGTATTCGATGTCTGAGGCTTCAATTCGATGCATTCATCCACCGGAAGGAGCCGATAAGTCATTTTACAAGTGCACAGTTCGAATGATTGTTCTGAGAAAGATGGTATAATAAATAAGAAACTTCTCTCATGTTTATGAACCAATAATACAAACATTGAAGAATTCTAATCAAATTTTCATTTTGTTAATAACAAGACACGATTGTGTACAATAATATTTTTCTGTAGTAAAAAAATATTGCTGCGTTGTACTTCCGATAAATAAAAAAAACGATCTATGCGCTGCTGTCTTAGCGACATCATGGTCCAAAACCTCATTTAATAATAATTTATTAAATTAAACACGTGTTTCGGCGAACGTTATTCGTCGCTAATGCGAATTTTAGAGAAGTCGGTTTAAATATAGAGCCGGAAAGCATTAGAAGCACGCGCGTTGATGGTAGTAAAGAGAGAAAGAGAGAGAGAGTTGTATTTATTTATAACAATTTTTATAAATAAAGTGCTAAACAGCCATGATGAAACCACTTGCCAGACGAAGGAGCGATCGATCATAACGTACGTATTTTATAAAATGAATGCAAGTATTGACAAACCGACGAAGTGCTGCTCCTCTTCACTTTTCTCTCTCTGTGTTCGTGCAGAGTCTACGTAAACATGCAATGAATAATTGCCATTCGATTGGCTCATTCATAAATTTTATTCGTGTTCAACTGTGTGATTACGTTAACCATTTCGTCGGTGTTCAAAGTGACGCGAGAATATGAACGCATGACGCTAAAAAACGCGCACATTTTTATACTTCATTTTCCGAAAAGAAATGAAGAAGTAAATTTAGATTACAGCGCAGCATCCGCTCATATTTATAGGATATTATTATCAAAGAGCGGTTCACATCTCTTCTCATTTGCTAAACAGATGAGGTCTGTTGCTGTTAAAAGCCGCTTTCAACGTCAAACAACATCATCATCAGCGTCCGGAAATTATCGCCGCGACAGCTCGAACGGAGATAACATCTCTGTTGTTGAGGGTTTTTGCCAATGTATAAAAATTAAAAAACAGAACTTAGACATGTGTAAATTTCGAGAATATTAACTCTCAAATAATACAGTGCGTATGTGTTGAAAGCAGTTTAGCAAATGTTTTATTTCGCGAAATTGTCTGGCACACACAAGAAAGGAAACAGTTTAGTTTCAATAACTCTTACAAAAGTATTTCAAGTTTCGAATACAATTAAAAAATAAAAAAAAAGTTATATACACTTGAGAGTAATATTTAAAGTCCGAACTTTCGTTAACTCTCTTGCGCGATCTCACTTCTGCTGTGAGTTTATGCCTCTGTATTTTTGCCAGTGATCTCTTGACATGCTTGCGATGTGAGCGCACGCTTCATAAATTCGTTTATCGTTAACACTCAGAAAACAGACTTCCGCGATGTACATTCCGCGCGTCTCTGCCGTGTTTCCTACAAACTCTTTCATTATTGCGACTCTTGAATATCGAGAAACAAACTCTAAAAGAGACAGGGAGAGACAAGGAGAGACCGGGAGAGACACGGAGAGACAGAGAGAAACACAGTGAGACAGGGAGACACGTGATTTTTCATCTCTCACAATAAGATTTTAAGATGTAAGATAAAAAAGTTGCTTATAAGCAATTTAAAAATACCTACATACATTTATATATCACTATAGAGATGCTGCAAAAACACAGCAATAAAACAGTCAGGAAAATTTAATCCTCAGTTAAATGTTAATGTTTCCAACTTTATAAAAAATAAATTCTTCAAAAACTTGGACTATTCTGAGATTGAAAAACAGTATGTTTGAGTGACAGTGTTTGAAAGAGAGCATTTTTATAAAATGTCGAAAAGAAAAGAGCATGTCAGTTCGGAGTCACCCTAAGCTTTATAAATGACTCATCGTGGGTCTTTGCCACGTACGACGTAACGTTGCTTCCGGTAGGAAGCTTCCACGGTCAACCGGCATCTGTCAAGCACTTGCACGGCATATAGGCTTGAATCAAGATCACGTTCGTCTCGCGCAATATAGACGCCGTTAGTGAGACGAATCCGTCATCGCGCGATGACGTCGATGATCTTTTGCACGCACAAACGAGCGACAAATTCCAATCTATTGCATAGAATCTCGCGAGCCGCGGAAGCAAAATATATTAGAAGTAACCGAAATTAATGTGTCTGATGCATTTCCATTCGCGCAAGTAGGTTTAGAGATTACAAATTTAATTTCATGTAATATTATACATTTATATACATAGATTTGTATAATATAGATATTGATAAATATAGATTTTATATTATATATGTAATATTATTTTGCTAATAAATACTAATCGAAAATTATATCTCTCGAAGGAAACCGATACGTATGGCGGTAAACAAAATGTTATAAATTTGTCTTGGATTTGTCACGATGATTTAATATAGTCAGACATCTGTCATCATTTATCACGACTACGTGTAAGAAACATATAGGACACGTAAACATCTTCAATGACAAGATTGTTTTGTGTATTGTTCCATATTATATTCTTTCCATTTTCTTTCGACGTTCTGTTCGGGATACCGTTAAAATATACTTACATTAATGGCGCGCGCGTAATTTATACAAAATTAAAAAAAATTGTCAATTATATAATTCTTTTTTCTTTTTTTTTAAAAAACATATCCTGTTTTTTAAGAATGTAAACTGCCGCGTGCGCCTCTATTTTTGTTGCAACCTTTAATATTCGCTTCATCATTGCGCTGCATCAAACAGAAAATTTCGATCGATCCATCGATCAAACGATCGGAGAAGAAGAGATCGCCGGTCGACGCGGCCGAATCTACCGCACGGCGCTCGCTTTCAGGGTTAACGCGGATCGGTCCTACTTATGTAAAATCTTGAACGAGTAACATTGAGAGCTAATTATAAACACGGCCGGTTAGCTACGTCCGCGTTACCGCGCCGCTCGTCGCCGCTTCTCGTTGCCTACCTGCAAGACCGCCTCGCAGCCAGTGCAATTTGCGATGCAGTCGGTCTCGTAGGCAGACCGGCATGGCACACACGGCTAGCGACCCAACTAAAAATAAAAGCAGTCGGTCAACAGGGGGATCCGCGGGGGTCCCACGATCAAACGGCCAACTGGGCCAGTAAAGTATCCGTATAGCTCAACGTCCCAAATATAGTTCGACATCTACATAGGAGACGAGAGAGTCGTATAATGCGACACATGAGAGCGAGTATCAGTAGTAGCATAATCCTGCGAGCCATTTGTCACGTTCGGCGCGATTTCCCGATGACATGCTTGTCTCGAGTTCAAATCGCCCCTCGAATCAGAGCGAGTTCCGGAACCAATTCGAGGATAGATCACGCCTCGTCGAGCACACACTTTGCTAGCGACGTTCGGTCTTCGCCGGAACTTAATTTATTAATCACGAACTTCATGCGACTCGCACCCTCTTGACTGATAATCTCACATTTATTTCATCTCCATTGAGAGAGATAAATAAAAGAGAGACCGCTAATTTATATTTAACACACATGTCAGAAACTATACAAAATATTTTGATTACTCAATTCAAAATTCAGAATTTTTATAGCAGTCTGTCAAGCTTGTTTTCCTACGATCTCCTCGATCGTGTCACGTGTTGATATCAAATCGAAGTTATGATCGATGCAACAATACTGTCAATGTTAAATTAAATTAAAGTGAGAATAAAATATTAAGAATTCATAAATGTTCAGATTATATTTCTAAACATATCGAAGTTTATATCTAAACTCGTCGCTAAGAACTACTTAAGGAGAACGAAAATAGCACGTGAACGAAGGCTGTGTTAAAGCGTACGTGCTGGACATCCCCAGGAACTTTACCATACTGAGATCGGCTTCTGTTCATCTAGATGAAGGCAAACGTCACAGCTCAATAAACGTCGTGGTTATTGCGTGATGTATGACGTTTATTCCTGAGTGATTCTTTTCTATCTTTCTCTCTTTTCAACTGAGCCAAAAATTATGCAAAAATAATTCATTTATTGTCAATGTTATATAAATATATATTCAAGAGACAGAACTAAGATAATTAATTAAAGAAACGAGATAAATTATTACAGAACACTAATTAATAATATAGAAAATAAAACGCAATTTGCTCTTTAAAATAATCGCCAGGAAGAGTATTTTCGAATAAAATCGCAAAAATTCGGATTTTTTCTTTAAAATTTTGTGGACTTTCATAAAAACTTCGACGATTGCGTTCACGAGAAACACGCGACAGGTAAGTCTGTGATCCTAAATTATTCGACGTTCTTCTTCGAGCCGGGGAATCTTTGGCAGATCCGCGCGGCACGACGCGACGCGTCGATGAAACGCAGAAAAGTCTCATCTATCATGTCGAAACGCGTAACGCGAAAATAGTCGCAAGGATACGTTTCGGGGCCGGACTTGGCGCTGGGCTTGCGCGAATTGTGCACTGTATGTCGGCGCATGTTATCGGACTCGCGCGATTCCGATAACGATGAGAGCGCGAGAACACGTCACGGCTGTGACGTGTTATCGCGAATGCACTATCAAACTTGTGCACCGGTTGAAAATGAAGCCCGAGGGTACATAGCGGATACGATGATTAATTCAGACTTGAGAGAGATTTTTGTGGATATTCCACAATTTTTCTACCATTTTTTCCCTTTATTTCGGAGTTTTTGTGGCAATTTTTTCTTTGTCTTTTCATGTCTTTTACATATTTTTTTCTTATTCTAATTATTTATAGAAAAAGTAGGTTTTAATTTTTACAGATGCATTTCTACGATGTACTTTAAATGTGTGCGTGTACGTGTGTGTAAATCGGAGATAGGTTTTAGCTATGTAATAATAGATATAGAGGGGCTCATCTCTCCCTCCCTCTCTCTCTCTCTCTATCTTTCTCTATGTAGGGTCTTTCTCGCATACGTTGTCGTGCTTCATTGGTTGAGCGAAGGTTCATCTTTGCTAAGGTGAAGAAAATATCTTGAAAAGGGCAAAGTGGGCTCTTATTCTCTTAAGGGCGAAAGACGTGCTATTACGTAATGACAGGAAGAGAATTTCGAGATTCAATATGAAGGCAGAGACTATTTATCGGTTACACGAGGGTGATAAAAATATGTCAACTTCAACTTGTTCACATTTTTGATGAAATGTCTCTTACGCACTTGCGTCTTCTTTTGTATAGTTTTATCCATTTTTTTTTCTGAGATGCAGAAATAAAAACTGAAGTATTTTACATGTAATACACTATGCTATATACAGCCACGTGTGTGAAATAATTTGTTTTGACATCTTCAAAAGCGACGGGAAATAAAGCTTTCCATTCCTTTCGACGAACGAAAGGCGTTTGAACAAGATGAATGCGCGAAGTATTTATACTTTTGCAAACTCGGCGAAGATGTGGAATTATTTCTGCGCGAGCATGATCTAGGAATACGTGATTGTCGGTTGACTGTGCAATAGATCACGATTACAACATCGGCACTTAAAATGTTACTAATAATCTTCGTTAAGCAAAGTGTGTTACATGACACACTCACACACATACAAAATATGTCTGTATACAACAAATTTAGATATAAATTGACTTTTGTAATAAATTATAAAATTTACTATCACTGTTAATCTTGTGTTTGGAAAACATTTATTGTTTTTTAAATTCACAATATATTTTACAATGTTTGTTTTTGCAATTAAGTTTATAAATCATTTATAGCATCAAGTTTTCTTGATATTTCCACATTCCGGAAATATCATCTCAATTTTTTTCGAAGATGATAGAATATTTTCCTTCTCTATATTTTCTATATCCTCCGTATCCTCTTCCTGTATCCTTTATAATCCACGCTTATAATAAGAAAACGTGACATCCCGCAGAATCCTTGAGGAAAACTGTTATTATGGCCGGTCAAGCCTACGCTCTAGGCCAGGGACTAGGCTAGTCTATTTCCGCGATTCAGCTTATGGACCGAAATAGTCGTAGAGATTTTCTGAACAAGAGAAACCGATCAGCAACTGTCCATGAGAATCCCAGTGTGTCTGGTTAGTGGAATCTCATTTCTTTTTTCTCGAATTTTCATCATCGTCATCATCTGAGACGACAGAATTCAAGTTCACGCGGTTGTATCTGTTTAGTTTTCCAAACACACCGTAAGATTAAGCCAAACAATAATCTGCGAACGTCACGAAATTCACAGATTATATAATAAGTATCCCCTCTCGAAAATAAAGCGGACATAGTGACGAATATAAATGAACTGTTCTCGGCAAAAGAGAACAGATCGGCAAGAGAGAGAGTCGCTAATTTAAATTATTTTGATTTAAAAAAAACTTTTGAAGGAGTTTTGCAAGTTTTGTTTTAAAACTTTTTGTAATACATATTTGTAATAAAAAGCAAAGCAATAGTAAATAGATGTATTGAGATTAATATTATTTTTATCTCGCTATATTGTTACACCTTCATTAATTATTATCGTTTGATTAATCACGTTTCGTTAATTTATCTCGATCGTATTTAAATTTATATTTCTCAATTAAATTTATATTTGTGATTTACACAATAAAATTAATTTTAATATTTTTGTTTACACAAAATACTTCAAAAGAGTTTGTAATTTAATATCCTTTTGTTTTCAAAAAAATTTTCATGGTAAGCAAACGTCACACACGCTTCTCTCGGCGTGTGTGCGCGTGTCTCCGGTATACGACGGCTATTTCCACTGTGTCGTCGCCGACAGGTGTTAAACCATGCCAGGCGGTGGCAATGCCGCATCGACGAGGATTTCGAAATTTGCCAACGAGAGAAGCCCGCGACGGAGTATTTTCAATCGTCTCTACGGTGCTGGGCGATTTCCACCGCGCGTCGTCCGCGTCCTGGGAAACCGGCACCGATAGGTGAAGGCGAACGAATAGATGAGTTCGCCGAGCATATTTCTGGCAGTCACGAGATACGATTTTACGGACTGCGAACGAACAAGTAACAAGCTCGTCCCGAGAAAGAGGTACAAGAGAGTGCGCGACTGAGATAAAGAGTAACGAGCAACGCACGAGATGAGCAAGGACGAGTGAGACAAAGAATAGAAACCTGAAGAAGACGGACAACTCGCCTTGCTTTCGGTTAGAGTCGACATTGTCGGGCGGCAGCCAATTTTCAGGGAAATTCCATTAATATTCGTGGCTTTGTTCCACTTCGAATTGATGACTCGTGTCGTTCTGCACGTATATATATACATATTAAGACACAGATCGTTTTATGCAAAGTGCTTCCTCTTATTCATATCTATCTTTCCTGTTACATGATTCTTGAATTTGAGACCGATTCTTCTTTTCTTTTCGAACTACTTAATAAGACAATTTTTCTATTTTAATTTTTCTAAATTTTTTTTTCTAAATTTGTTTCTTCTCGTTTACATTTTCTCTTTATTGCAATTTTCGAAATTTTTCATTCTACGAATAAACACGAGATTGTCCGTAGAAAGTATCGTTGAAATTGACAAACAGCGTGTAAACATAATAAGAAAATAAATTTTACAAATCGCAAATATAATAAATATGATATATTTAGCGATATACAATCGTGTGTGCTTGTAATAGTGGATATATTCTCCACTGTTCGATATACATCGGCGTGCGTGCACGCGTGTGCCACGCGGCTGCCACCACGTACATAATTACGTGTGTTGTGATCGTTTTATAACTGCAAAAATGTCATCCACTTACGTCGGTGTTACATTTTCTGTATTTGTTCGCGATGATCATTCGCCAGAAGTGCGCTTGCACATGAGCAGTCGCGTAAAGTTGATTGAATTTCCAATAGTTTGTTTTTAATATCGCATTTCCTCGCACAAAACTCTGCCATCGAACTGTGAAGATTATTACAATTATTTGCAATCAGTCTTTCTGTGATAAACACAGTAGCTCTTTTTTTTCCTGTCACATTTTCGAGAAGATTGATTCCAAAAGGTCGATTTGCAAAAATATCTGTGTGAAAATATTTGTTTGATTTTTCTTTACTTCGAGATCGGATATGCACAGACGCAACCCTTCGAGACATCCTGTAATCGATGCGAAAAGAGCAAACTCGAATAAAGTGAACGAGCTATCGGAGAGAGGAAAACTTAGCAGTTTGATTAACTCAGTTCCGTAACCCTGATTGCAAACCCACGCAAAGCAACCTTTACCTCGTCCACGCGGAGCGACGTTGAGGATAGGGATCCATCTCGAAAAGTCCACCTGCCGCAGCAGTGCGTGCGACCAAGCTGACTGTCCGGTCGGACGCCCACACGAATTGCTATCGCATTATTTCGAGTGCTTTGGCCTTGGGTAGCGGCCAGAGAAAACTTTTGCGGAGATATCGACGCGGAACGCATTGAGGTTTCTCCTTTCGACATCTTGTGATAAGTATTAAAGTACTTCGACCAAAAGATGCGTCATTCAGTGACATCAGCTATACATTATTGGCGTAAAGAATTTTTTTATATTTTTTATATTGTCATACACACTGCTATTGGTATCGGAGAGCATAAATTGTTAAAAATCGCCAAAAACTATCTATCTATAAATATCGATTAGTTATCTTTATAAGACGGGGGGGGGGGGATAAATTTGATCAATTCACGCTTTAGATTGCGGTGTATAAAAGAAACTAGCTGATTTCCATGTAAACTGCATGACAGACACAACTGATAAACTGTATAAATATGCAAATCCAAGTAAAAATATGGAAAACGTATTCAGAAATAAATAAGATATTTAATACAAAGAATTGTGTATGTACGCGTGTATATATTGATATTGAAAATAATAAAGATGTTTGATTTGCACTCAAGTATTTGTGAATTTGTGCGGACAATATTAACGCAGCGCGTTGATTGAGTTTAGTTCATTTTGTTGATTCTCAGAGAAAAACCAAAAGATTACTTAAATTGAAATTAATTAAAGATTAATGGACGTCATAATGTAACCACTCTACATTTGCGATTCAAATATACTTTCAGAATTTTGGTTAAGGGAACAATCGTTTAATTTAGAAACTCGCAATCTCAGTTTTAAATTAACGGTTTTTTAAAACAGCGTTTCTTCGTCTCATTGTCGAATACTTGTAAGATACATATAAATAAAAAAACTTACGAAATAAATATTTAAAGCGACAAAATCACCAGACCATGACGTTTATATTCTCTTATGAGCAAAATGAAAGAAAAATACTTTGGCACTAAACGTAAGAATGTATCAAAGCGAAAAATCGCAGTTTTTTTCTCTAATGAATGCCAGTTGGACTTGGTACGTATATTTACGAGAGGTTCGCTTCATTTCCGTTCGCACATAAATCTTTACTGAGAAAAGAACCGCTTTTGTCGGACAGACGAAAAGACATACGTGCCGAATCTTAGCGTGACGCGTGACGTCACGAGTGTACGATTATTCGAGGTGGACAGGCCGTGACGATCGAAAGGAAGATGAGGAGATATTCCCCGGCGGGAAAAAGATGACAGATGGACATGCGTGGCGATCGATGGCTCGCGAAATCGCGGTGGGGATAATTGGATTTTTTTAACGAGAAAGAGAAAGAACGTTTCTTTGGCAAGTGAACGCGGAGAGCGTACTTCTTGCTTTTGCGGTTCGAAAACGAGCTTTAAGCTCCGGCCAGCTCAGAAAGTCTCAAGCTCTCGCGACAAGTCATAATAATAACAACCCCTCGCAAAGATTCCACGCTCTCGAGCTGAATCTTAAATTTAAACAGAATAACGACAAGCATTGCGACGAAGCATAAAGTGTTTGTCTATACACTTCGAATTCTGTCTTATGTTCTGCTTGTCCAATTTTACAGAATTTGTTAAATACTTTATTCTTCATCAAAAATGCTTATTACCATAAGGGGATGTTTGCGGGACTGATTTTAATTCTAATTAAACAACGAATTTCTTCGCTAATCTAAATTTAAGTTTTTATCAGTCTTATTTTATTTAATTAGTCAGTCTTATTATATTTAATTTACAACAAATAAATCATCAGTTTACGAAGTATGTTTTGGAATAAAATTCTGAAGTTTGTTATTAAAAATATTTCTAAATTATTTGTTTCAACGAGATATCTTACAAATTGTCTTATACCAAAATCCTAAAAATTTATGCATGTATTTTTCACGTTTATACACAGATGAAAATATTTAGTTTTTTAAGAGAATTTGTGAAGCTTAAGCAATGCAACGAGCCCACTAGAAACGACTAGACTGCCCCTAGAATATAACAGAAAATTAACATGGTATTATATTACGATATTATATTACGGTATTACGTGACTAAATGCAAATAATAATAAAAAAACTAACAATTAGTGAAAAACGCAGCTTTTCACTATCAGTTTATAACGCACATCTAATATTAAAATGTGAGTAATATAATTGTGATACTTTCTTTTAAATGAAAGCATTAAAGACACTCCGTAATTAAAACTCCGCTTTACAACAAAATTGAATTTCCAAACAAAATGCACTTCCTTCAATCCCAAAATACAACATCATAAAAATTAAAAATAAACTATTGGACAAGCGTTTCATTCAAGAAGAACGTCACAGAGTTTAAAATTAGACACTCTAAAAACAACCGCGGAAAAAATCACGAAAATTGCCGACGCTCTTGATCACATGCAATCCATATATGACAGGATACGAAATCGACGATTTAAATATAAAATCTCTATCGCACTCGGAACGCACTCGTAATGACGGGCGCGAATTGATGTATCGATTTGTGTGCACCAAGATTAAACCGACAAACCGCAGTAACTTGACTAAAGTCTTTCACCCGAACGTTAAGTAACGCGACGGTCAGAGCAACGTCGTCATAATTATGCCTTCGCAACAATTGGCAACGAGAATCTTGTCTTCTGCATTTACGGCAATGTCGATGCTAATTAGAGAGTCCGCGAGCCTGAGAGCCATTAATTTGTTTGACGTAATACGTTCAGCGGCTCGTTTCGCCGTTAACAGGAAACAGATTGACCTCGACCGCTGATTAAAATCCCGATTACGATACCACAAGATGATTCAATATCGGTGTATAAGGTCGAAGGCGTCGCAAGAGGAATTGTCGCACTTCGCGTTTATAGCTGCAAATTCCTCGCGCGATCCAACTTCGGTCGATATCTAATTGCACATGTCACCTTCTGATTTCTAACTTCACATTTGTTAAAATATTACGACAGTTTGTGACACTTGATTAAGTAATAACTGTATTACGTACCATAGGATGAGTTGAACCGAACGTGAGTGCCGTATCGGATTGTAAGGCGTAACGTACAATTCCTTGTTTTGGCTGAAGTGTCGCAATATGTCTCGCGCGCTGTAAAACAATTAGGAAAATCGGTTTTTTGGTCGTTGCGACTCAAATGAGGACCACGTGTTTGATTGACGGTGTTGATCATCCGGCTCGACGGGGAAAAACACGTTAAGCCAATTTTGCATGATAAAAGTTGCACACGTGTGACATGACAAGTGTAATAATAGATCGTTAATAATAATGTACACGGTAGTGTAGACGGTGGCGGTCTTTTAATAAGCGCTGTAAATATATCTGTGCAAAAGTTCGTTGGTAAAAGCGACATAAAGATGGGAATGCTGCCAATGACGAAGATCTTATGCGTACAATATGACGCCATCGAGTCAATTATTCGATTTGTGAATATTTAGAAAATCGATCTCTCTCTCTCTCTCTCTATCATATAGAATTCAATATTTTACGAAGTATCTTGTATCTTATTTTTAATATAAAAGTCAAATAATATAAATCCTTAAAAAAGACATACGTATCTTCTTTTATTTAAAAAAAAATTGTTTTATTAAAAATAAACACTATTACTACTAAAATAAAGATGGAAATTGTACTGTTTACTACTTGCAGCGTTTTAAATGACTGTAAAACATTTAACATATTCATTGCCTCAACGTTACGGTCTTAAAAAAAATAAGCAGATTGTAATATATATATATAGATTCACTGTGTAATGTGAATTGACGATATTCAACGGTTTGTGTTTTCAAGCTTTCGATAAATTAGACAAACGAAGTCGATCAATCGACCTTACATACACAAATGTATTAGAGAAATAAACGCTGAGATTAAATACGTGTTGCAATTCGAAACACGCAAAGTGTTATAAGAATTAAACACAAAATTTATGTCAATGAAATGATCGAATTGATATAATCTTAATTACAAAATCTAATTTTATATAAATATTTTAGTACGTAACTTGTATTAATTAAATTCTGAACAGAATTATATATTATGTATGCGCGTGCAATATATATTTGTTTTAAATAAAAATGAACGAACTACTATGACACAATTTATGCATCAGTGTGAATATATGAATATATACATGCAACTGTCCTTGGAAAGCGTCCAAAATAGTTTCACCACACTTTACCCCCCACAGTGTAATTTCTCTTCATACTATTGTGCATATATCACTTTTATTATCAAGTGAAAATTTAATATTATTTCCATTATATTCTTTATGTTAAGAGAAATCTTGAAAACACAAGAAAAAAGATCAATTTAGCCTATCATAAAATTTACATTTTTTTTATTTCTTTGAACTGTTAGTGCGCAAAGTACTGCAATATTTCAAAGATACTTCGGAATCGGACGCAGTTGGCAGCAAATTGCTTGCCCGATATATAAAGTCGCGGTCTATTTTTCATACATGCAAAGTTTATGTTGTAATAGTAATATCTTGGCAGAATTAAATAAAAAGCAAAAAATGTTAATTAAAAACAAAAAACCAAACTAACCTTCCATGATTTGATACAGCGACTAATACTTGCTTTGAAGTATATTGCTTCACATCAACAGTGCCAAAGGCTGACATCTTTTCAGCTATCTGCGCAAATATTTGACAAGGCAAGCTTGATTACAAATCACTTCACATATAAATCACATACTGTAATATAAGAAAGAATTCCAATAGTCTTTAAAATTCCTATAGTGTTTAACAAAACGCTATATGCAATTTGGTATAATACCTGCAAGGCGCTTATTGGGTTCGATGATAAAGGTTTTACATAAAGCCACTTTGGCCGTGTTGATTCAGGTTCAGGTCCGTCCAATCTCTGAGAAATGTATATTATCAATTATATAGCGTATATGTTATAGAAATATTTGCATTTTTCTTACCAAATGCGATATATCACCACGTATGACATTTACACAATTTGCAAAATCTTTTACACTGTTCATTAATTCTGTATGTGTATACTCCTTTAATGCGGAACCTCTAAAATCACAAGATAAATAATTCAATAACCATATCATTAACTACATAATATATACTATATTAATGTATAATATTCGTGCTCAGATATAATTACAGTAAAATTAAGTAGTTATTAAATGTTAATCTTTGCGTAAGTAACTTCAAATGTTAATCTTTGCGTATAACTTACTGTCCATACTGTTTTTTAGCAAATATATGAGCCATTCTGATAAATACATAACCAGCAAAATAAGAATCCCAACCTGCGTTGTGGTATCTCGGTGATGATGTAACTAGAAGCGCGCGAAAATTTTATGAAATTAACAATATTGCATAGAATATCAAGATGCATAAAAAATAACTACCATCTGATTCCTCTGATTTTGAGGTGAGTATTATATCAGGAGATCCAATATCTACATATTTTCCTCGTTCTCGTGTAAAATATTCAAACAAATCACCTAGAGAAGTACGCTTCCATCTTACTGAAAAGAAAAGATGTATGTTAATAATTTTGTACTTTTACTTATATATACGCGCGCACACACACATACAAAATACAAACTACCTTCGGTATCAAGAAGTTCCTTCAATCTAAAGCTTAAAAATTTTGTGTCATAAATTGTTGGAAACATTCTATGTATGGCAGTCTTGTAATCAATATAGTTTTCTGCAAAATATAAATTATTCACAACTTACTATAAACTTACTTTTTATGCATCGGAAAAATATAATAAAACATTAAAAAAAAAAACTAATTTTCTGTTGTTACACAAGTGTATATACTAGGTAATGGCTTGTAAAACTGCTGATGCATAAACATCAAGTCTAAAAATGCATTATGTGCTATTAAAGGTTTTTTCAAAGTGACCAATAGCTTGAATATTTTTGAAAAACCAGCATACGAATCCAAGAGAGTATTCTCCAATATAGGACCTTCTTCATCCTGAAGAACTTCTCTTGATTCTGGCAATACTTTCATAACATTTACCTGAAGAGATATAAAAATCGTAAGAAAACTCAAGATCTTGAGAAAACTCAAATTAGTTTTGTAACATATATACAGTTTAAGATATATGTCTATATTCATACCACATTATTTCCTGAAGTAGTCCATACATTTGGGAAATAATTTCTTAATTCTTTGTGTGTAATATATTGCAAAAGTGGAGTAGGAGTGTCAAGCTTAATTAAATTTACTTCATCAGCTGTCTTCAGCCATTCAGCTACTTGATTAATACAACTGTTCAGATTATTTTCTTCTTCAAATGAAAGAGATTGTTTTATATTGCGAAATAGCATATTGTTTTGCAGCTGTTGCTGTAAGAATGCTTCTTCAGGCTCATTGAGATATGATATGCTATTATACATCAGCTGCAAAAAGTTTTGTACATACATAAAAGTAATAAGACCATTACATGCTAAAATACTGATTCAAATTATATATATTTTTATATATATACATATATATATACACATGCTTTTTTATCAAACATATGAGTTGTCAATAATATAGTTCAAAAGCTTAAATTTTTTTGATAAAATTTGTGACATACTTCGTTAAAATTAAATCCATGTTTAGACAAAAATTCTAATGCTGCAACTTGCCAAACAAAACTTCTATTCATCGAAGGAATAGTCCTAGGTAATAAAAAAAAATTAAATATCTCTGCAGTGTACTTGTTTTCATGTTGGACTCGTTGAAATGTACAGATACCAAATTGGATAATTATGTGAGGTTCAATATTACGTTTTTGCTTCTCATAGCGCTCGTTTATGGAATCGAATAAACTGTAATGATAGTTATATGAAATATTATATAACATTCACAAAAAAAGGCAAATAAGAATATCTAGAAAAAGGAGAAAACTAACCTAATTTTGGCGTCGACTTCTAAACCTGTTAGTTCCGTATCAATCGATATAAAACTCGCATCTTTCAATGCTCGTTCTAAATGCGGATATATTTGAGCAAAATTGCAATTTGTAACGTCGATCATAATAAACTATCGTCTCTTGTATGAGTTAAAAAAACAATAAAATTACTATCACTTGCGTCACATGTGACTAAAATCCAGTAAAATGCATGATGTAAGAAAAGGTCTTTCATTGCGCATAATGGCGGAACAGCCAATCAACCCGGGAAAAAATGAATTAAATCTAAGTAGATCTAATTTAAATCTAACGAGATAAAAGAAATGGAAAACTAGATCTAATTAAATCTAACTTGGATCTAAATAGATATACAGTAGATCTAAATAGATATAAGTAGATCTATGTAAATTTAAACTTTATTTATCAGTAGATC
>QVOB01000553.1:0-20637 GCA_014839585.1 Pseudomyrmex concolor | reverse complement strand
TACGTCGCGATACGGTTGACGACGCGAGAGGACCATTTTACGAAACTGACGAAATTTTTCGAAACGCTTGCTCGCGCGTACACAACAAGTGCATTTCTCTTCTCTTCTTCGGTTTTACGAAGAAACGATTTCGTCAGTTGAGGAAAAAAAACGCTGTTCAGAAAAACTCGACTAATATTATATAATTATAATTATATATTTCATTATAATTATAATTTTCAAATTATAATATCTTATATATAATTATAATTACATAATATTTTTATTTATAAGATTCGTTAATAAAATGATCGATATATTATTTTATAATGTTTGCAGTTCAGCAAAGTTGTAAATATAAAAATTATTGTATATATTGTGTATTATAGTTCGTGGACAATAAGGATGACAAAGTTGCAAAGGGAATAAAAAAAAGTTTAACAACATTTGTGTGTTCATGAGAGTGCGTGAATACTTAAATATAACTGAACGAGCGACAGAGAAAAAAGAGCGAAATATAGAGAGTGAGTGAGAGAAAGAGAGAGAGAGAGAGAGAGAGAGAGAGAGAGAGAGAGAGAGAATCAAAAGACAAGAGATGTTAATATTATTTGTAAGCCAGAGATCTAATGTAAACAGATGGTATGACATAGAGATGCAACGAGAAGAATAAAAATCGAGATCTATGTGAAAAAGTTCAAACACTTTGTCATGTTTGATTTCACCTTTTCGTCACCCTTAAAGTTCGATTTAACGATCGATCACCATTATATTCCCGAAGATGATCGATGCCGCTGTCGCGCGCGATTTCTATTCTCGAAAGTGTCAGGGAAAGTGTCGTCTCAAAGGTATCGCAGAGGTGTCTCGCGCAAATAGAAAGAAAGAAGATCGGAACGTCTCTCGTTCTCTCCGTGCCGCTGCAAGGGGATTTCATATTTTTTTGTCGCGATTTAAATCTGAATGGTCGTGCCGCCGCGCAATCGTTCCGTCTCTTTCATGAGTGCAGGGGATCCCATACGGCGAACACAAGGGTGGAGAATGGTTTATATCGAGGGGAGTGCGTGAGATCTGTATTAGTACCTATGTGCTCCGAACACCAGCGGTTCTCAGATCTTTCAAGTCAAACAGGATCCGGCGCGTCAGTGGTTCTTCCGGAGATGCGGATGATATCTTTTTCTCTTTTTTTTTTCACAAATACCTAACTATAATTTCGCGCACTCCGTGTAGAAAACAAAAATCTATATATACGCGACCGCGGCTTCGATAACATTCGGTTCATTCGACGAGATATCGCGTGACGCGAAATGTCCGTCGGGACATTTGTGCTGCATCACGTTGAAACACGACCTGGGATAAGGGATAGTTTTTTTTCTGAATTGTTCCGGTCGTGTTTGTCAACTGGTGCACAGAGTACGAGCGCAGTTAATCTCGGTGACGTCGAATAACTCAATTTTCGCATTCCGGTTGCAGGTGCAACGTATATACGCGCGCCCGACGCCGCCGGTCCGATATGTAACTTCGGATCGAAAACGATGCAGCAGAAATTCGATACGTAACGCGTGACACGACGGCGCACGGTGTAAAATCTTGATCAGATCGCCTTGATTAAAAATCGGGAATCGGCTGGAAATTTCGAAAGTCACCGACCAGTCGCTCGCTCGCGCGCGCACGCGAGCTTTGCGATTACATATAGCTTTTTGCGCGACGCTTTAATGACATTAGCTCCGGCGAGAAAATGAGAACCGCGTTGACACTCCGGAGCCGGAGTCGGAGCTGTGTGTCCGTTGACGAGTAGACAACGGAACCAAGCAACCATGAAGGGTCACCGCATGAACCGAGGCGAACCGATTCAAGCCAATCCGTACGCGCGCGAGCCAACCGACGCTAACTAATGTTTGCTCAAAGAATCGTCATGTATAATTGAGTCAGCCGCGGCACGGGATGGAAAAAAAAAAAAAAATCAACGAACGAACACGCGTATCCCTGGGGCTGAATAATCGGCTTTCGGTGTACACACAGACCTCGCGATTTCGGAAACAAACCACCCTTTATTAGGAGAAACGTTTGACATTTTACGCGCCGCGATGCCGAAAGAGCGATGGCGTTTGACCTCGCGAATTCGCAATTAGCATAAACGAATAAAATGCAAATTTTTCGAGATAATTACATTAATTGCAACAACAAGATTTGCATATACATATATGTATTTCGCAAAAGTTCGACGCTGTAATCAGTCCATCTCGCGTGCATTATCGAACATGAAAGATTCATAATGTAAAATATAAAAGTTTTATCGAAACAGTTTTTTTTTTTTTTTTTTTTATTACATCAAATTTATTTCAATTATTTTATATACATACGTATATATATATATATATATACATATATATATATATATACATATACATATATCGAGGCAATACATATATAGGTGTACATATATATATATATATATATATATATACATATATATATATACATATATACATCGCAAATCGAATTATTTCAACCGTTCCAATTAGCCGAACGGAGAGATCGAGATTCAAACGAGGACTCTGGAACGAGCGATTGAAGTATAATGCTACGCGGAAGGAACGGTCGGTTCGCCTCGTCGACACGCTAGAGAACGTCGATCCTCTTCGCTGGTCCAGAATCGTGAGGACCCTGATTTGAGGGTCCTAGAGTTAGGCAATCAGCGTTGATGAGGGGACCGGGTTGAGGGGTGCAGGGCTTGGACAATTAGTAACTACCCCGCCCGCCCTCTCTTGTGTGTCGCTCTCTCGGCCCAGTTCACCTGCCTATACAACGCACACCGACCACAGGCGCTACGCATGCGAAAGAGGCTGCCGCCGCGTGGGTTAGCTGCGTTTACGTATGTACGTAGATCGCGTTGTACGCACTGTATTACCCGCTCGTAAAGGTCTTCTCACGGTTGCAAGGACAGTGTCAACGCTATCGGTGCCCATGCAATTTTGCCGGTCACTTGTTTAACGTCGATGATAAATGATCCGCGAGAAAACAAAACAATATTGCTTATGAAAACAAATCACGTTTAAATGATTGAAAATTGTATGTTTAAAGATATTGCGCGAATATTTGCGAGATCATTTATTAATTCCATTTCCAGCGCGCGCGTTTTCAAGACAGTTTTTGAGGTTTTTCTCTTGTTAATTTGTCTGTGAATGGCAGTCGAATTTCCAGATCGTATATTTATGCACAGCAGCGAGGGGAAACCTCGCGAGATACTCGCGTCGTTTCTAATGGCAATAAAAACGAGAAATGAACAAAAGGACGCTCGTAGCGCTACTCAAAGAATCTTAATCACTCCCGCGCGGAACTTCGAAGCTAGTTTGAAAAAAAAAAGAAAAAAAAAGGATCAGTTCCACGACGGAGCTCTGTGCTGAAGGAACGGTACACTAATTGTTTCTACGATGAAATGTGTCGAGGATTACACGGCGTGTCTCGCAAAAGACCGGAGAGGGGTGTGCGCGGCGGGAGACCGCGGGAATAATAAGCCTCTTTTGTGAGACATTCGCGACAACGGCAGAAGACGATCCTTCCTCCTGCCGCGAGCACAGAAACTGTCTTGAGAAGGGAAAGACGCCCCGTTTTTCTCGAACTTAACGTCTTTTATTCGCGGCCGCTCGAGAATGAAAAGCAAAGACGGACGTCGCGCGCGACGAGTTAGGGAAAACGCTTAACGAGCTGTTTTGCATCGCAATGCCTCGACCTCGTTATCAGTTATCGACCCGCTCGCGGCTGCCGCTGCGGATTAAAGAGTACCTGGCGCCACAGTCATGTGTACACCACCACGCAATGCGTATTTACGCACTCGTTTCTCGTTTCGTTTCGCTTCGAGGCGCAGTCGATTGGCCCGGTCTCAGCCACTGTCGTCACTGAAAAGGCGAATCGTTTCACGGAAACCACCGATTTTCTGCCTTTTCCCGCTAAATCGGCGTACCGCGCCGCGTCGCTTCGCGGAACGCGGATCGATCTTTCCGCATTTGTTTCCGAGAGAGGAAACTTGTTTTTTCGCTCATGGAACTCGATTCGCTTTGCTCTTTGCGTGTCGGAATTTTTCGTTCGCTCCGACCGCAGTTCCGGGCTTTTTTCTTTCCCATTATTGTGAAATTACATTTAAATTCGAACGTGTCTTAACGTAGCATCAATTTTTATCTGTAAAGATTTTTATGTTAAAACTGTTAAAACTGTTAAAATTGTTTAAAACTGTTATGTACATAAATTGATAACTTTGAGTAAAAATGTCTTACTGGTATATATTTTTGAAAGTAATTTTATTATTATTATTATTATTATTATTATTATTATTATTATTATTATTATGGTAATAAATAATTATATATTTTATAACTGTACATAAAACTGTACACATAAAAATACCATTACATATATGAGTGTAATTCAGGATTCAGGAATGACGAGCTTCTTTTCCGCGGAGAGCCACATGACTCTTCCACTATTCACCATACGCTACTGCGAACAAGCGAACTCAATGGAGTAAGCGAATAAGAGAAAGGAGCCTTTAATGGCTTGCGAATCGCCAGTTCGTCACCCCTGGTGTAATTTAATTGGTGTAAATAAATAAGCACGGCACTAAGAAATTATTGAAAAACCTTGATCTGCAATTTTTGAAGTTTAGACCATAAAATGTAAAGAAATGTCGTAAAAGAAATAGAAAGCCAATAAATTACAGAAGTGTTTCGCGAACAATATAGAAAATAATTCAAACCACATTTGCATATAGATGAATCGGTCTAGAATATATTGTGGTTTATAGAAACAAATATTCGACAACAGGAAAAAGTAAAAACAAAGAAGGAACGGTAAAAAAATAACAATAAAAAGTAACGGTAAAATTTCAATAAATTCTCAAAATAAAGCTGTTTTTTTGGGGAGAAGGACATTTCTTCTATTGTTACGAAAATTGCTGCGTTCTTTTTCTTACGTTAGAAAACCATAATCTAAACCTGCTGCATTCATTCATCACTATAGAATGGTATTTCTTTCAAAACAAAAGCCACTTAAGAAATGTGAATAAACTAACGTATAAAACAAGTTTCTGTTGAATATCTACATAAATTTTTTACAATTATTATTTGTTTGTAGTGGGAGTGTTATTTGTGTGTGAGTCATGTTCAGTCCTAAGTTACGCAATTCGAATGTGTGAATTCCACGATTTTGGACACCTTGTGCTAACATGTTTCCACGAAATCGGTTCTCCGATTAAATTCGTATGTAAGTTCGAAGCGTTTGAGCCGGACCCTCGGTTTCTTTTTGCGAGGGTCCACGGCAAGCTCCCATCTAACGGCAGAACGGAACTCATCAGTCCGAGAGGAAGTGGGCAGTAGGAACAATTTCCTTACACCGTTCCTCCTTCCACCCGTCCTCATACAACCCGACACCACCCCCTCGGACCAGCAGCCTCGTTTCTACCCCCGTCATCGGAGCAGCTACTGAAATTCTGACCCCTCAGCGATTGACCAATTTGCCAAATCGATTCACATCGAAATGAACCTACGTAATATCTCCAGTTGACTATTTCTCTCTCCTTCCGTCTCTTCCTCTGTCTCCCTTTCTCTCTCTTCTCTTTCGCGTGCGTTCCTTTACATAACCCAGAAGCTCGTAGGCTCTGCTTTGCAGCGTGTTTGATGTAGAAGTTGTCAGAAACCGAAAGCATGTAATATGAAAACAGCATTTCAACAATTAAAATAGAAAGAAAAAGAATCTTGTGATATTGAGACGTTTTAATAAAACTTTTGAATTTGAACAATTACAATAATGAGATTTGTGAAATTTTATTCTGAATTTATCTCATCAAAGAGAGAAAATATCAACTTCAAAGAACAAAATACCGTTAACGCTATAAAATAAATAAAATATATTTTCGCGATAGACATAAAAAGTTACATGATGTGCAAATTGTTTTTCGACAATAGAACGCTTTCGTATCTTATCAAGATTAAGAGGGAGATTAATTACTAATAAAAATAGACTTACGATTCCACTCGGGGAAAGAGAATGAAGAATGCAGAAGGCTCGAGCCTAGACGTGTGCATGTAAAAGCACGGCATTTTTAATTCCGCGCAGAGCAAGTAGGTACTTAGTATCTATCCTCTCGGAGCCAGAAAGAGCGCCTCGTGCCCACCCTCTAAATATTACCCTTTGGAATAGCTGCAAAAATTATGGACAGCCGATAGGCTAGCAGCCGTTGCAGGGGTGCGTCTCATCCATTTAGGTCCATCACACATGACTGAATAGGGTGAGACTTACTCCGCAGAGGTTCTCACATAGATTACAAAGTTTCTCACTCTTTTTTTTTGAACGCTAAAACCATAGTGGTTTGACGAACCAAGAGAATTATCATTTTCTTTTCGTGGTTTGCTCGCTTTTACTACGAGATTGGTTTTTGCAATAGTCAGTAAATAAAGTAATTTAATAAGATTTTAGAAAAAATAACAGAACGTTCTTTTTCAAAAAGATTATTTGAATATAAAAGATAAATTTTTTACTCAACGTTGAAATATAAACATAATTATTTTTGAAATTTCTTTGAACCATACGAACATCGTTTGTTTAATACCAATATAAAATGAGAATTGGATCGTTTGCTGTTTATCATTTTTTCTAAAAAAAAATCGTGGGGATATTATGGAGGAAAATCCTGCTTACACGAAACGTCGTTCATATTTCAAAGGCGATATCGCGGCACACTTTTTCGAGGAGCATGTCGTTACTGATCCTAAAGATCGTATGGACATATAGTGCAGACTACAGGGGATGGGCTCGCCCTCCATAGCAGATTTATCGATTATTCTTGGTCCAGTGGTCCCCTTTCGTCGAACGCAGCGTGCCTTATTCGATGGCGTACGTGTACAGCACGCGAGATTTATGAGGACAAACATTTTACACAACTGCGTCGTTAAAATAGAAATAAAATTACTGCTGCTCGAGCGCGCAAAGTTGATACAAGATTTATCTAATTAAATATCGTAAATAAGTGATTATCAATGATTAATTTTTTGATCGACAAATAACTCATTGTTTGTTGTTTCTAATAAAAAAAAAACAAAATTTTTGTAGTTACAAAAATTAAATATATTAAAAGACTGAAATAAATATTTAAAACTCTTACGCACAGGGGTTGGGTTTTTAAAAAATTCTGTAGATTCGACACACTTGTTTATACATCACAAACTTCTTTCCTTGCTCTACCTATTATTAATGTCGTCGACTATACACGCGGCTACCCACATAGTACGTATATAACACCGCGTTCTAACGCGTGTGCACGCACACACGCTCGCGCACACTTCGCTGCATTCTAACCCCTCGTACAGCGCATTACGGTCGTCGGGGGTAAACCACCCTGGCCTCTAGGAGCCGAGAGCGGGAGCCCGCAGGGGTACGCCACGACAACCCCCGTAGCAACCCCTCAAAATCAACCGAACTCCCTCCCTTCGCCTTTCAACTGCATCTCCGCTTTCCTCCCTTTCCAAACCTCTCCATCCATTCTGTAGACGTTAATATCTTGCGGAATATCTGTCGGATCCTCATGCGGAAGACTATAGTCAAATCTTATAGTACGTATTACGTATCTCGATACTGTCGTGCGACATTTGACTGTCACCGGCAAAAACAAGATGTGTCTTATTATTATTTTAATTTTATCGTACAGAAGTTTCTTCATTAACTTACGAGTTGTTACATAATATCGTTACATATATATAGAAACTGTTTTATACAAAATTACTTGTCAATTATGTGTGTAACAATTCGTGTTATTTTATAAATGATAAATCATATCTTTACTGTATGTTAAAATAAGCACTTTCCTATTAATAAATATTGAGGATATCAACAATTCAAACAATGACAACGCAAACAACATCACGTTATTGATGAGACACACGCTTCTAGCAACACAGGACAATGCGCGCGTTCTGCTTGTGTGTATGTTGCGTATCCAGAGTTCTTTGTACCGAGACTACCACTAGAAATAGGGTGGCTGAATATATTGGGGAGAGAGCTAACACCATTATCTAATACTCCCCGACGACCATATGTAATGTCCCGGCATCATGCCATTCAAAAATCTCTCGCACGGTCATCTCAAAAACTGCAGTACTTGTCATTAATGTTTGACTTATATACGACTTCTTATTATTTACGATCGTCTATTTTTTTATACAATAAATTTTTATTTCTAAGCAAACAAAAATATATATATTTAACATTTTTTGCTTAGAAAGAGAAAGAAAGAAATTTTGAAACATTGTATTGTTGAAATTTTGAAATATTATCTGTATCTACGATTTCACTAAACATATTAAACCTTTGATATATTTCATGTATGACATTAAGTTTTCAATTGAAAACCACAGGAAAAGGTTAAAGCTTTATAAAAGAACAAAGTTGATTGCACAACAGATGTTTTCACCAGCAGAAAATATATATTAACTCTAAAATAAATACAATGGTATTCACTGTTAAAAAATATATTAACATATATTAACTCTAAAATGAATACAATGGTATTCACTGTTAAGAAATAAAGGTATTCTTGTTTCAAGAAAGCTAAAAAAAAAAACACACATAAAGACCTATATCAAAAGATTAAACTTGAAAGACGTAAAGTCTATTATTTATTTTAACCTCAGTCATTATTCTTATTAAACATCTTAGACACTATATCAGAATGTTAAAACTTGTGTGAAAGGTTTTAAAGTCTATTATTTATTTTAACCCCAGTAATTATTTTTATTGAACATCTTAGACACGTTTTCTACATATTTTTCAAAAGAAAGTTAATATTGTGTAAGCAAGTGGTCAAACATGAATATTACCAAGTATTAAAATCGATACAAGTTGGCGCAAATATTTTCTGTTTTTATTCGGTTTATATTAAGTTAATATGCCGGGCATATGTATACGTGCAATATTATAATATTATCATCTCAACTATTACGAATTTTGTTAATCCTTGAAAAGATTTATTTTGTACGAATTTCTCACATTTAAAATGTTACCTTGTAATAGATATGTTTGAAATATTTCCATATTTATTTAAAATTTCTTTTTTCAAAATTATAAGATTAAAATAATATATTTATGGAAATAATTATTTTATTATTTTATTATTTGTGAAATTTCATTAAATCAATTAAACGTCATATCATAGTAAAAAATTATTTCATATTATATCTGCTATATATTTACTTTTATTTTAACATAAATATATTTAAATATATATGTGACGCGTGCGCGTCTCAATGTTTTACGCGTGACATTATTTATCTAAATTTGACATCAATATTTCTAAATGAATAAGCGTCTATGGATTCTGTACGTTGATGATACTTATATGTTGATAATCAATCGGAAAAAAACTTCTCGTGTGAAGTAAGTAGTTCCAGCGCAGTGCTAACAACAAATTTTCTAGATCGAGAACCGCGTTCCAACTAATTATCTGACCAATATAATATATTTAAAACCGCGAGACATATTTTAGTGGTAAGTTCTATCAAAGTTCTTGTGTGTCAATAATCCGATTGCGAGACGTATGATTATACATTTTATTTCTATTCAACCTGATTGGCAATTTTTTTTCGTTTAGTTTTTAGTTTGTGCGTACATGCACCCGACATCGCCGAGAAACAGATCGTAGACGGAGATACTTTATTAGTAACTCGAGTGAATGTCTTACAAGATCCCCTTAATCTAGCCAGAGCCAACGCGGAAATCCCAAATCGCATTTCTCTCTTACCGTAGGATTGAGACGATTCAGGCACACCGCTAGCCGAGGGGTGTCACGAGCAAGAGGGTGACTGGAAAGAGTCGCAATACCGTCTCTTCCCCCATTCATTCTATGTAAGCGAACGCTCTTGACGTAATGGAAAGGGAGACAAAGAAAGAAAGAAGAAACAAGACTTTAGGTCAGTAGGTTCTCTAAAATAAAAAAGAATGAAAAACCGTGCGGCACATAAAGGAATAAAAACAAAAAAAAAAAATTGCACACTAAATATACCTCGTTGTGGGAAAAGCGAAAATTCCTGTGGAAACTTCCAAGTTAAGTTCTATCTCGTTGTTAATTTCACGCGCGCCATGACGATTATTTCTTTTGTTCTTTCTATCACAGAACCGATATTAACATCGACGTATTGTTCAAAAGTAAAAATTATAGCTAGTCGTGCGTCTGTCAGATCCCGTTAGAAAAAAACGTTTTCTTAAGTTATTTATTACGTTTGTAACTGAACATGGAGCGTAGCTTTATGACATCTTTAAATGGCAGTAAAACCGAGAGAAGAGAGATTTCTGTGGCGACAGTTCGCGCACGCTGGCGCGAGTGAGATAGTTTATAAGACGTTCGTACAGACCGTAACTAACGAGCGGTTCATGTGAAAGTTTTTTTTATTGTAAGCACATGACCTTGTCATGTCATTGGTGACGTATTAAATTTGAAATTGAAAAAGATATATGTCTTTGTTTATGTAGCAGCAGTGTGTAAATTAATGTTGCTGTATAGCAACATAAGAAAATCTGAACTAAAACTAAAAAAAAACTTACAAACCAAAATTATTACATGCTTCGTTACGAAATTTTTTCCGTTTTTTTAACTACAATGAAACCTGTCGTCTTGTGCTTTGGGTGACAGTCACATTTATCTCACCTCCAAAACTCTGCTTAAGAAAACCATACGTATCTAATATTTGACTTTCAAGATATTTGTTATATGAACATATTGCGTACGTGTCAAATATTTATTAATAAACGTAAAACATCATTTTCGCAAATACACGTGAGTGTATTTTGTAATATTTTTTGTAAAATAAAAGTTTGACAAAAGTCAAATCTACAATAGTTGAATCAAACTGTGTTGGCTCCAAAACCTAAGCTATTTATAATATATCACTCGATCTGTCGTCACAAGTGCTTTCCGAGAGCGCGCATGAATCTCACTCTCGCAAACGTTTCTCCCCAACATAAACGCGTTGGATGAAAGTAGGTAAGATCAGATAATTGAGACGTCTCTCCGAAACGGGGAAAGACATCGTCGGAGACGTGAAGGTACAATCATCCGAAACCTTATACGATCTCTCGGCGGACAATACCGATCGGCGATATAATACCGAGCATCCTGGTGTGAGAGACGCGCGGTCTCGAAAGAAACGTTTCTTCCGGGACATTCATCGATGAGCGCAAAGTATATAGAGTAAGTATCTCACGGGATGCGTAGGTGTCATGGATTCCAAAAGATTCGTGGCTCATATTTCCACAGAAGCAGGAAAAGATCAGTCAGGAATTGCATGTGCGTACTTTTTAAAATCGTTCGTTTATATAATCTTACTTACTGTAAGGTTCTTTTTAATCAAACGTAAGTATAACGTAAAGTATAAAAACAAATTGTTTAGGTGGAAATATGAATAAGATAAAGTGATTAGTAGATGCGAGACACAGTTCAGTCTCGATATATTGAAAAATCACTGGTCTCTGGAACGACTTTATCGAATTCAATGGAGATACATTCATCAGTCGCGAGGCTGTGTTTGGGGGCCGAATGTTCTCGGTTTCATCGAGAGATGCGTCTCCCCAAGCCTTGGCTGGGCATGAATGAAAATCGGTCCGAGCATGAAAACCGCGCGGATGAATGGAAAACGGCGGCCGAAGGCGTTTTCACGGCGATCCGCGCGGCGTGTTTGGTGACTCGACGTAAATCACTGGAAATCTGCTTTATGCTCGCGGGTGCAAACAGCGGCGGGCCCGCCTTCCCGCATCGGGTTCATCGACAATGGCGACCCGCCCTTCGCGCGCGTAACTTCGAGGCGGATCGCATAATAAACACGTTTCTCGTCAGCACTCGATGCAGCGTCCTGGAAAAACGCGAGTCGCCTGTAAATAAAGGACGTATTCTGGCACTCGACAAAACGCGAGATAAATGGACACTAGCCCGGCACAACCGCCGCACCATCACCACCGCTCTCTCTCTCCACCCTTCGCCATCGTTTGCTCGCTCGCTCACCCCCGCAGGGATTGCACTTCGCTCTCACGATGCAAGCTAAGCGGTTCCGCACTTTTATTCTAAGGGTATAAAACATTGATCACCAAATACTGCCTTTGGCTATAACATTTTTTTCGCGATTAGTTGTGTATCTTCTCGAGAGAAAAAATAAATTAAAAAAGAAAAAACATTTATGTTCAAAAAACTTGACGTTTAAATAATTCAATTTCTGAATGGGCCGTTAGAAAATTAAATAATGTAATCATAACTCGAGTATTTTTTCAATGTTTGGAAAACATCCGACAGTAAGTAACAGTCGGGTTAAAATGAGTTTGGAGTTAAGGTCGGACACTTTCTAAATATTTTTCAGACAAAAGAAGATTAATTAAATATCTTCAAGTACAAATTTGCGTTTTAGTTCGACGAATGTTGTTTTTGAAAAAGTAAATGTAAAACGCAAGTGTGAAAGGCAAATTGTGCGTTTATTTGTGTTATAATAATAATATTATTATATATTCTGTTCGTGTGACATCAAAACGATGTTGTTTCGTAATCTATTATCGAATCTATCTATTGTGCGTCAAAGATCAAAATTGAAACGGAAAAAATACTTTTGTCAAAATTCAAACGAAAAGTATATTATACCTGTGTCAAAAGTCACTAACCTCAAGGATCGCGTTACGATGTATTCCAGCTTACTAACCAACGAACTACAGTCCCAAAACTACAAATTCGACTCTGTAGGATTCCAAATTGCGGCGAGCGTTCTCTTCTTTTACGTGAAAGAAGAGACATAGAAATATACTTAGAGGTAAAAAGACCTGTTTGTAACAAAGAAAAAAATGTTTTCAAGGAAAATTGTCTTATTATGAACACTAATCTCCCGTCGTTTCTCGTTTTTTGAAGGATACTGGCATGTGTTGCCATGAGAACATTTGTGTTTCTCAGCTTCTGCTAGTTATATTATTTAACAATACGTAAACATGCAGTACGTGGTGTACTACACGTAATTATTTTTGTAAGTTACCTGTAATAGCATTGTAATAGTATTAACGTAATAGTATTAACGTTGTTATAAGAAAGCCACGCAAATTATCAATTTTCCGACGTTTTTATTTGATTGGTGCATATCTTTGTATTTTTTTTTTTTTTTAAGTTAGTTTATTAGATACTGAGAAGGAAATTTTATGAAAAGAATTGAAATGCTCATGATGAACAAAATCTAAAAAAAGTTTTACAAAAGACTTGCATTAACACTTGCATTAGTTTTTTAAATACAATTTTGAAGAACGCCTTGAGATTTATATAATCGTTTAAACTGCAAAAGAAATTCCACTATAAAAAGATTTCGCAGATTCTACAACCAGCCGCATATACATTTACTTTTGGTTCTTTTACCTGTGGAAATGTCAATTGTATTCTTAGACCGCTTTAAATTTGTTAGGTGGGTCTGCTTGTTTGTGACCTGATAGATCTATTTTAGCTGTCATTAATCATCTACTTTAACGCAAATTTCACACGGTATGAAAGAAACGCTATATAAAAGTTACATTATGTATACCTAAGTTAAAGAATTTGTGCGAATTATCTTTTTTATAAATAACAATTAAAAACAAATTACAAAAAATAACTTAAAAAAAAAAACAATTTTAAATAGACAAAAATAATAAGTATTTAATCAATACGGCTCGAAGAAACAAATTAAAAGATAATAAATTTCCAAGTAATAGAATTTATCGTTTTTAAATCTATCTTTTGATAAGTTTAAAAATGATAAATTCCATTACTTAGAAGTTTATATTAATTAAGTTTTAGAAACTATACAAGGTACATTTTCTGGCTAATCAACAGATTTATAGTTGAACTCTTCTATTCTTGTCTATCATATATTCTTGCATTTTTTGTATTCTTGAAAAAGTTTTCTTTCTAATCTTATCGTTCCTTGTAGCTACCTATTTATTGGAAGAAAAGAATAAGAATAAAGAAAGAGTCCCGACCTGTTAAGAATAGAAAAGTTGACTTTCCATATGCTTATTCATGTAAATATTATGTGTTTTGTCTTTCTCTTTCTCTCTTTCTTTCTTTCGTAGATTTAAGTAGTCAGTTCGTCACTACTCAATAATTTTTATCTTTAGATAATTGTGGACATTTATCGGCAAAACTTCCATCTGTTTATTCGTCCTATTCATAACAAAAGCGAAAGAGTTTCCGACAAAAGTCGTGCGACTACAATAGAGTGTATTCGTCATGGTCGTAACGCGATACGTTCGACAAAGCCACACATATTTGCTACAATGATCAAAGGTGTTAAAGAGTTAAGAGGATCTAAAAGATTTGATTTTATGCATCATTCCAAATCTCCTCAAAGATGATCGCACGAGTGTCTGTTTCCATAATATTTTATTATTTTTTACACAAAAAAACTGATTATGGATAATCTTATACGTACATTTTGTAACTTATATTGTCTATGAAAAAAGAAACTTTCTTCGACATAGTAGTTGGTGATTGTATAACTTCCAAACACTATTTTTAATACATTTACATAAAGTTTTAAAACAATTTATGTTAATGAACAATCTTCTCCTCTCTCTCTCTCTGTCTTGTTCTATTCTTATTTTAATCCCGCGTTTGAAATCATCGCGGATTTCATCCCGATACAAAGCAAAAAATGTGAGACAAAGTTCGATCGGAGGATCCAATGGAGGATGAAGTCGAGCCATAGCCTCCGTCGCGTATAACCACGGATTGCCGGGGTTCTTTATGGGCAATCTATGGTGATGGAGATGATAGGCAACGAGATATACGTAAACCTGATTCTGGAGGATCTTCCGCGACCCTACTGGAAGAGCGGAGTATGTGGCTGGAGGCGTTGGAAGAACCTCGATTCCCCAATAGTTTAACTTACGGCCGGATTTACTGGCGGAGATAGGAGAACTCCCGCGCATTGGCTGATAGACCCGCGACACCTACGCTCTCACGAATCCTCAGCGATCCTCAAACTTTCCTGAGAATTCGCGTTTACCGATCCAGTTAACTTATAATTATCTTCTTTAGTCTATTCTTTGATGTATATATATTTGTTGCTTTTGCAACAACGCAATTATCATAGTATCAAAACACCGACATTTACGTTGCAGTATACATTCTTTCATTCTGATGCCATTTGTAACTTTGAGAACAAAATAAAAATATTTAAATATGAAAACTAATAAATATACGTAACAAAAATCGTGATAGATTCATTTGAATCACTCGAGTTATTAATTATGCTGAAATTTCTCAAAATGCTGAATAAAAAATTGGCTGTAATCTCGGCAAGCGTTCAGAAGCCGTCATCGGACACTGTGTCCGAAGCTAGTTTCTCCAGTATCGGAAAAACACGAACAGGAAGCTTCTCGAAGCGTAGAAGCACCCCTGCTTCCGTGGCAGCCAGCAGCAAAAGAGAGCGGCGAGCAAAGCGTTCGAAGAGTGTGTGCGCGAGTGAAAGAGAAAAAGAACGGCACAGAGGAAGAGAGGCGACAGGCTGGCGAGAAGGAGAGAGAGGAGTCGCGCGGGAGGATGGGAGCAAAGAGCGGAGGGATGAGCTTGGTCTCATCTTGCCTCCACAAAGCGGCGCCGCATCAGATAGCATTTGTTTTAAATATATGGATCGGGTGGTATGGGCCCAGGGCGCACGCGATGGCTGGAAGGGATGCCACGAGAAAAAGAGAAAGGGAGCGGATACAATACCCCATATCCTACGCAAGAACCACCCCCTCCTGTCGCGAATGTACGGTAGAAAAAGAGAGAAAGAGAAAGGGCGAATGAAGCAGAGGGCAAAAGCAAGACGAAAAGAGAGAGAGAGGGAGAGAGAGAGCTTCACGGTATACGACACAACTCGTTTCCTCGGTATTCCCCAGTTTCGGGAGCCAATACTCCAACTCCCCTTCCCCTCTCTTCCCCCCCTCCGAATCTACCGAACGAGTCTGCTCTCCGTCCGACCTCCTCTATCCTCCCTGCGGCCAGATATCGGCTTCCCAATAACCTAACCGAGTGCTCCGCTCCGGCTACCAGCGGTATTCGTGTCCTGGTTTCCTTGCAAAACCTCTCCGAATATCCTGCGATCCTTACTTTGGCGAAAAGAAGGAAGAGAGATATGTCTAGAGCTCGTGTTCATTGTTAACATATATAAATGTATGCATATCGTATAATGAAAGAGCTTAAGAAAAAAGAGAAAACGGAAAAGATAGGATAACAGAAAAAAAAGGTAACATTTTGTAACGTTTTATTAGATCGATCTCATTTTTCTTTTCAAGGTTGAGCTCTTTTAAAAACATGAAACGCTATAACAACTTTTGTCGAGGACGCGACAAATTGAATGAAAATTGGTACCGGTTAAATGTGTATCGGTTTAACGGGACATGTCCTTCCACGCGACACAATAAATTTTACAAATGCGAAAACTTATCTTTCAAACACTTTATTCATTTTTTACATATTTTTATACTTAAGAAATCTACTAACTAAATCTTGTATTAATGAATGTAAAAGAATTCTGAATAAATAAATAAGAATGTAAAATGACTATTTAAATAAAGTCAATAACAATGTCTAATTTCTGTATTTCTTCTATCTTTTTCTTAGTATCGTTAATTACATTCTTGCACAAATATAATTACCCCGGCAAATCTAGGGTCAAAGATCTAATTTTTTTCAACAATCCGAATAGAGATAAAATAGATGTACGATAATCAAGATGCATTTTATTTGCACAATTAAATTAATTTTGTTACTCAACGAGACACAGAATCGCGTCTCAAGACTGCAATTAATATTTTATTTTATTATCAAACAACAAAGATATATTTATATACAGTTATGTTATTTTTATATAATGCTTCTAATAAAAATAGTTTATGTGGCATTCATTAAATTTTGCTGACATGTTTTCCATACACGTTAAAAAAATCAAACATAAGTGTTTGATTATGATTAATTGCGGGAAAATATTCACGATATTTCGAGAAAACAAAATGCGTGGAATCTTTGACGTTCAACTGGCACAATATGACAGCGGCATTCCTTAGTTCTCGATCGGATCTCGATAGCTGCAGCCGGGATGCGCGCAACACCGAGGCAGCGAGATACGGCACAACGTGTAGGACGGTAGGGAGAAAGGCAGGCACTTTGTCAGGGGTCAGAGGTCACTCGAATTTCACACGTGGATTAACTCTCCGGCGAGTGGAGTGCGCTCTACCTCCTTCCTCCTCGTCCTCCAGCTTCCTCTCGTTCCTTCCTCGTCCACGCTTCCATCACCAACACTCTTTTCCCCTCCGCCGCGGGAAGCCTTGCTACGCGAATTCCGAGATCCACCCTGTGCAGCCGCTAATGAACGTCCGCGCGAGCTGCGACAACCACCACCCACGTCCACCCTCCTTCTCCACCCGGCCGCCGTCCACATCCGCGCGGCAATATCGTACACGGGAGTGCACGACAACGAGCACCTGACCGATGAAGTCGGGGGATGCTTTCTAGGAGGGTGGGGGGATCGGTCGGGGTGTGATATTCGCGCGGTGATCGTATTAAATCTCCTTCGAGCCGTGCTTTTCACCTTGCCGCTCACGCCCGCCGGCTGCGTCGTCCATCGGTCTCGTAATTTAACCTGACTTCAAATAAAACCATCGGACGGATATTCGCAACCCCCGACGTCAGCTCCAATTTAGAAGTAGTCGGTCAGAGCGATGATCGCAGGACTCTCTCCGCTCTCATGAAATATCTAAACTACACTGATCTGATTGAAGTTTACGGCAATGCCGGTAAACCGTTTTTAAGATAGATTGTAGGGTGTGACGTATGATAGGTACTCATTTGCCACTATAGAAACGCTTATGCTTTTATCACAACAATTTACTCTTTCGGGATACATTCAAACATTTGACATTTTTTTATCGTAGAAAATTTACACGAGTATATATTGAAAGAATGAGAAGACAAAAGGAGATATATGTAATATTGATTGAGAAAAGTAAAAAAAAAATCCCTGTGAATAGGTATTCTTATTTAGGAGCATTTTTGTTGAAAGCAATTCAAATACATACCTACGAGATAGTTTAATTAGTTTCGATCAGTTCGAATTGCAAAACATTAATCGAGTTATTGACTTAATGCGTAAAACCGCACTTCACAATTATGATAAAATTATTCTGAAGAGTTTACAATATATCGATAATAATGTTTGTAAAACTAACAAATTGATATTAATTTGTATTGAAGTATACATATAATAACTGTAAAAAAAAATTCAATAAAATTAATTATTGCAATAACGATGTTCGAATTATATTAGACAATGTAATATTTTGCAATTTTAATTATTTTGCGAAAATGATATGATTTAACATTTCCATGTGTGTTGCAAATAATTTCTCTAATTCTTTTTCTTCTTTTTCTTTTCTTTTATTATTCTCTATGATTTATATCTATACAGTTTTTTTTTTTTATACAGTTATCTATATACACGCGTCTCTGAATTCATTAAAATTTTATTTCAATATTTTGAGGTCGTGACGAAATAGTGAGAAATTTCGATTAGAATGAGCAGATCAAATATCTACAAAACCTTTTTTTCTTATTTTTAATAAAAATAAACTTATTTTCAATAAAAATTGTGTTGAGCAGTGTTATTTCTCTGTCTGAAATAAGAGTAGTTCGAGAATCTCGCTACATATTTGTATGTAAAACAAACCTGAAACATTTGTAAAAAATATGGGTTTGGTTGGGAAATAGTTCAGAGCGAACGTGTGCGGTAACGTGTTTTGACAGTAAACAGAAAATGCTACCGATCATATTTTTAACAAAAATGATACGAAGTTTTTGATCGTCTTAGAAACATGATTACTTGTGACAGCGGCGAACAAAAACAGATAATATTGTAACGATATCGTTATGATATCGTACTTTTCTCTTTTATTCGCAAGCCATTGTTTTTCCGTGTATTTTTCATCTTTTACATGCCCGAACTATTAGTTTTTGCAAGTTGGATGTCGACAAACAAAATGTATTTTACGAGTTCGCTTTGTTGCATAAGACGGTAATCTTTGTGAAATTTTACGGGGTTTTACTTTTTTCTAGGTCATTTTTGCCAGAACTGTTTCCTTCAGCTCTAGATTTTAGAGTTATAACGGTTCGCCTTATATACCAATAGGTGGTAGAATTTTTATTGCGACCTTCTTTCATATTTTCTCCGCTTTCTTCATAAAAAAAGGGAAGATTAATACTTCAAGAAAAGAGTTAACGGTAAATAAGGTCTTTTCTCGTTTTCTCACACGCACACACACACACACACACACACACACATAGTCAAGGTTTTCCGTTATTTCAAGAAGGTTAGAATACGGTTAGAAGTAATTTAAAATTTAAATAACTCTTTCTACAGTAGGTTTAGTATTTGTCAAAGAAAGTTTGTGAGAAAAAAGGCAAACCTACTTTTTTATTATATAGATCATTCAGGAAATATATTTCAATGATTTATTATTTTTATACATATATACATATATGTATATTTCCGAGAAAAAATCTTTTACCTACGCATTTAAATACATTGCATTTGTATCATAAATCTTAAAAACAAAAAGAATAAAATGTCGTAAGACATGGCATTACATCTTTCTTTTACGTGTCAATTTTTATTTGAACACGTACGCTATATGACACCGCGTACAATTGAAGTAAAAAACGGTAAAAAAAAGAAACGAAAGTTCAGAAGAACTAATATTTTTAAAACCCCGTTCAATATATATAATTCAGTATATATAAACTTTCGGTTTGTATTCTTGCAGTAGGAGTTTCTTTGTTTTTGGAACACCAGCCTTGATTTTTACAGAACACTTTCCAGGTTTTTGGACTTTTTTACACCACGTCGCGCCATGTTACTTCTATTCAATGCAAAATCCTTTTTTTTTGTTTTTAGATCCAATCTAACTAGATCCGTAACATTATTTAACGTAAGAATAAAGAACTTTTGACCCAATTAAAACGCCATATTTTAAGCTCAACCTCTTCCATATAAAACATTTTTTTTTTCGGAATGTAGTAAAAATAACACTCTCACTATACTTCACAATACGTAATATGATTTAGAGAAATCTTATTGTGTTTTATTTATTTCTTTACTTTTCCTACTGACCTACTTCTACACTACGGGAACGGCGCACAATGCGAAATGTGAAAAAAAAAATTCATCCAGTCAAGTTTAGGAAACTTAACGTTATCTCTCCGTAAAGATTTAACACAGATCTTTGGAAATCAGTTAAAAATATATTAGGGATATGCAAAAGAAACTTGAGAACACAATTCTATACTTTACCATGTGGATCTACAAATAAATCACGCACGATACTAGTCTGGTCGAGAGGGTGCGACTCGGGAGGCGAGACGACCACCCCGATTTTAAATCGAAAAATAATCTCCTCTAATGCGCATTTTAAGATTCACGGCATGATGCATGTTGCACCGCTTCCAGCAGCTGTCGGACGGTAACCTCTTCGAAGCCAGCACATCGTCAACCAAAGTCAAACACACCGCATCGGCCCTAACGCTTCCATTTAAAGCGGAGATATCGTACGTGCAAGCTAACGATATATTCCAACGGGACCGGAGATATC
>QVOB01000552.1:0-47763 GCA_014839585.1 Pseudomyrmex concolor | reverse complement strand
GTCGTCGTCGAGTGTAATCGTCCAGATTCTGATGTCATGTTGGCATAAAATGCGGATCTTGGAGAGTAAACGGAAACTTGGAATCAAACAATAAATTGAAGTCAGAAATACGGAGATAAAGTTGAAAGAATGGTTTAAACTAAAAAAAAAAAGATTTGAACAAAGATTTCTTTTTGTTTTCTGTCTTTCAGTAATAATGTGTACGATTGTTGCGTTTCGATGGATATTGAAGAAGAAGGTCAAAGGAGAAAATTCGCACCGTAAAAATAAAGCAATGGGAGAAAGAATTACTACGAAGGAAGATGTAAAAATCACGAAGTTTATCTATTGATCATCTAATATTGTCCCAGGAAAAATAGATACGTTACTGCGAAGGAAGAAGCATTGTGTAGTATTGTGGTCTTTTAATTCTCTCGCCGAGCAAGTCTACTAGAAATTACTCAACAACAATTTAAGCTCATAAATCAACGGAACAACACGTGTGCTTAAAAAAGTTATAAATCTCTTTTTTTCCTCCTACACTTGTTTCGTTTGACTCTATTAACTTTTATAGTTACCTTGAACGTACATATATTTATAGGTATACATTAAATACATAAAAAATGTGTATGTACATACGTGAGTGAGGAATATTCATATAAAGAGTTCGATCGCGTAATGAGGAAAGTGAGATGGGAAGTGGAGATAGTCGAATTCCCGTTTATGAATATGTTGGACTTTCGTAAGAATTTTTAACACGAGTTAAATATATTTGCATTAACTTGCTCTGTTTGCTATGCAAAGTTTTCGCTTTGTATCGTCGTATTATATTCAAAACTTCATGCAGCGCCGACCCCGAGTTTTTGAAGAATAATGAATGCGAGATATGTATCTAAAACACGATATTCCTTTCCATTAGAATGAAACATGAGATTATAAGGAGTTTTCGCTCTGAAAATTCTTTCAAACTTGTAATATCTTTCCTACATTGAGAATTTTCAATAATTGCGCGTCGGAGTTGTTGAAATCAATGGAGCACCCCGGGCGGACGGGATCGGCAGCAGCTGCGACCGAAGTTTCTTTCTCTCCTTGTCTCTCCCGCGCGACTTGCTTTTTCTTCTTCTTCTTTTTTCTTTTTCCACTTCTTCTCCGTCGACACCCCCCGATTTTCCACCCTCGAAGTTTCCGGCAGACGATTGATAGAGACATCGGTCTTGGGTCGCGCGAGACAAAACGTCGTTCCTAAAATTGGCTGCATACGCGCCATGCACGACCTATGTTTACACGCATTATCGGGAGAAGGGGGGAAGGTTTCTGGCGACAGGAGGAGAACGCGCGGGAGGAAAGACGAGGAAGAAAACGGCGAGGGAACAACTTCCATTGCCTGGAAGCGGTTCGGGAAACCGGCGTAAAGAGGAAAGAAGAGAAAGAGGAAATGGAGGAGGAGGATGAAGAGAAAAAGGGGGTATCGGCTAATTTCATCCTCGCACGTGCGTAGCCAGCAGCGGAGCCAGAACGCGAGCGAGCTCCTTACGCAATGTGCACGCACGAACGATCCCAAAATTCACACGCGATTCTACACACGTGCGATGTGCACTAGCCTGGTAGAAGGCGATAGTTAACCGATCATCATTAATAATAGAACAGAGCCGAAATCATGACGCGCGCATTCCGACACGCGTTCTTCGACGTTTTACGATTTTTGACGGCCGTGCGACAACGCATCTGTATCTTCGTGACCGATCGAAACGATTGCAAAGTCGATCGATTTGCATCCCGAACGTTTTTTTGAGTTTTTCGAAAAGTAATTAAAATATTTTTACTTTAAATATATTTTATATTATAAATATAAAAATATTACATCTCCGTGTCGTACAAACATTTATATAATATAAATTTATCTGAAAAAAAGATTAAACGATCGACGACAAGCGTCGTGATTTTTTACTCGACAAGTATCTGCAATTCATCCTCTTCTATATGTTTACATACACATACATATACTTCTCTTCTATATATGTATTTCTCTCTCAGCGGATTAAGAGAAACATCTCGTAATTCTCGTTTGCTTATTGTACGGTCGCGACGATGTCGGCGACACCCTTCGAGGCGAGCACCTCATTAATTTTGCATCGGTCTCCGCGATAGAGAAACGTGTATATACACGCGCAAAATATATATATATATATATATAGGAAACGCCGAAATGAAGATAGAAAGATCTCGAGAGATCGCGGTTAATGGCATTGCCGCTGTTATTGGTGGAGCAGGGAGCGGGCTTGTTTGAAACGAAGGCGGAAGCAGCTCTTGACAATATGTCGAACGAGAGAGAAAGACAGAGAGAGCGCGGGGAGCACGCGGAGAAGGAAGCTGCACTTACGAAGTATAATATATACGGACGGGAAACCAGGCGACGAAGGGCAGAGAAGATCGTGTAAGAACGAAGTTATGGAAGCGCTCTCGGAGACGTGTATCGCGAGAATAGACGGAGGGACAGCGGAATGCGGAGGAGCGATCCTTCCTCTCTCTCTCTCTTTTTCTCTCTCTCTCTCTCTTTCTCCCGTCTTCTCCTTCTTTGTAATACATGCGAGGCAACTTCGTGTCTTCGACGTTGTATTGTAGTCTTGTATAACGATACTGTTGGCGATAATCGGTTCCTGGCATCGGGTTCAGCCTTTGAACTTTTATTCGAGATGTAAAATCAAAGTGTCTGAATAAATAATAATAATAAAAACAATAATAAAAAAATAAACACGAGTGAGAATACGCAACTGCATTTATGACGTACGTATCCTTTTATTGCAACTCTAAATCTCTAACGTGATCTTTTTGTTAGTTTTTTTTAATATATGTTAAAGTACGTTCATTCTTTGTGATACAAGATCGTTTATAAAATTTTTAGAGCCCGAAGTTTTACGTAAAAAATATAAATTTAAAACATACAATCAATGAAAAAGTTATAATGAATACAAATATATAATATAAGCTTGACTAATGTGATATTTATGTAAAAAACTGACACATGTTTTACATGTTTTACAATAACTTAATCGCGAATTTTAATATTCTCCTCGTTTCTCTCCCCATTCCGATTATAAATTTGGTAAAGTCGACTTGTCATCAATATTTTAATAACATACATTTTAATAACATACATTTATATTAATATACAATACGATTTGTATTAATACATTTATATTAATTAAAAAAAAACTTCTGTTTTACATAGCCAATCGTTGCGAATATTCTTGATTTCTGATTTCGTCGTCCACGAATTGTTGATCTTGGCCGCAGTTTGTGAATTCTGTGGCCGAGCACGAGTTTGTGTCACGATCGTTTCGCGATCTGTTTATCTATCCTTGAGTAACGTACAGCGCGAGACCGCAAACGATAACGAATAGCGAGTTATCTAACGGTGTCATCGCGAGAAGCGGACAAAGTCGCGGAAACATTCACGTCATATTGTGCGTGAATGAAGCAACCGAACGCGGTTTGCGAAAAAAAAATAATTCTTATACAATATAATGGTTCTTATACAATAGTATTCTTCGATTTTGTGTGCGTCAAAATAAACTTGTCCGCATGTAAAAATCTATTTTTTATTTCCGCACTTTCAAAATTACGGGACGGCAGTTTTACGCTCGGCAAACTAGCGCAATTAAAAGTTTATTAACATTTCAGTACTTTGCGAATATATGTGTTTAATTTTATATTTTCAATTTTGTTTTTGTTCCATATGTAAATCCGACGAGAGATAATGTGGCACGACGTTTGTAAAGTTGACGACGATTTCACGAGAAATCGTTTCAGGATGTCAATTATATCTGACGTTCCAGATATCGCCTCGTCGCTTTATATAGAGACTGATCTGTCTCCGGCCAAGAGCTAGCGAGAAAGATGCAGTTCGCGCACGTGAGGCGGCGCGGCTCCGCACCGCCGCGGGCAAGGTCTTGCCCTCTTTAAGGCAATTAATGACTCAATCGGGATCAGACTGATTGAGCCTTTATAAGGGCCTGCTCCGGGTACGCGCGCGGCGCGCGTGGCCGGACTTCGCGATGCGCAGAATTGCGCACTTGCCCGCGCCGCGTTTATTAACACGGCGGCGGCGCATGAACCCAATTAAGGACGACGTTTAGCTCGCTTTGTGGAAGACGCGCCGGGGGAGGGAGGGGGGAAGAGGAGATTCCTCGTTGTCATCGCGTGCCGTTGCACACCCGGCCGCGCTCATTTAGAAACACCGCGCCGGAACATCGAAAGCGAGAGCGGCGCGATTTTCTCGCGCGGTCGCGTCAAAAGTCACGAACCGCGCCGCGAAAACGGTGGCTTTTGGTGCCAACCTTCTTCCCCGTCCTTCGTCTCAAATTACTGCGCCAGGAATAGCGGCCACAATAGCGGCAACCCCGCCGCTCTTAACCCGCGTGATTTCTAACTTTTGATATTTCCACATGTTGACGCATTAGCGTCGGAGACACGTTCTTTCCGGGCCGCGCGTTACTTGCTGATATCCGGGTCAGATTTGCATGTATATTGAAACGAGTGTTTTCGTATTATGTAATGATGCGGTGGCGATCTCGAGATCGTCACCGATCGTCGAGTACACACTGTCGTCGTATTGTCGCGGATTTTTCTGAATAAATTTTTTCAACATCGCATAGAGAAGCTAAAATTCTCAAGATTAAGGTCGTTTTAATTTCACATTTAAACGCTATAATACATTTATTACACGGAACTGAGACATTTTGACGCGTAAGATTTGTCTCTCCGTCAGAAATTGAACTCGCGACCACGTACGTTCGTATTATCTTTAAAAGGTTTACAATTTTCGGAGCGCGCCGTGTCACCACGCGACAGATTAAAACGGCGATGGCGTGATTCACTTCTGCTGCTTGTGGAACCACGCGCCGATGGTTTCGTCGTCTTACATGTATCGCCGACCGTTCTGGCACCAACCGGCTTTCTCGGGTTTAAGCCAAAATTTCACGTGTCGCACACGCGTGGTTTTCCTTACTCGCGCACGCTCGGCAAGTCACGTTAATGTGCAATAAATTAGCAGCCTCCCACACACGACCCGACACGTCAAGATGTTCTAGCGACGATTCTAAGACACGCCGCGCGAAGCGTTTCTCATCTTTGTGGAAAAAGTTGCCGACGACAGAGACAATACACCACGTATTGTATCTCCACACTTTTCGTCTCGTGTCGACGTACGTTTTTGTTATCGCCACGATGCATTCGCGCGCGATGCAATACGGTCATGTTCCGCTCTCGATCCTGTCGTCACGGAATTTTCTCGCGTATCAAAGATTTCTAAAAACATCTCGGTCGTCAGAACGCGGATGTTCAAGTAAGAAACGAGAAAACAAAAAAGAATTGGTTTCGTTCAAGTGCACGCGGTTTGAATTATATAATGGCAACGCGGTGCGTCATCGCGGCGCTTTGCGAGCCATTGTCGGCGAAGTCAGAAATGCATCACGTGTTATGTATATATGAATATAGACACAAATCTCGCTCGTATTTTAATGGAACGAGTTCCTCCTCCGCCACTTGGCTGTGAATTAGAACGCAAACTGTATTCGAATTTTTTTGTGTTACATTTTATGTGCGGCGCTGCGTTTCGCAGTACGCGAATTGTCAAGTATATGCAAAGTACGCGTTTTACAAAGTAGCAAGAATATATCTCACTTCGCAACGTGCATGATAAATTATCGCCTTTCTCAAGTATATATACGTGTATACAATATATACATACATACGTTTAAATGTATTTCATTATGTTGTCATAAACGATATGATTAATCTCTTTCAATTAAATTAGTCAAGGAATATTGTTCAACTACACATTCCGCGCTTGTTCAGCAATCGTAATCGCTGTGTGAACGGAGGTTCAAAGTTATCGCATTAACGACAAATCCCTCTCGCGACATCGATAATTATTTTATCAATGATGTAAACGCGGCGCGCGCGCGGCCCCTTTGGCCCGGCGATTATCGCGCGCGGTAATCACGCACGCGGAAACGCGCGTGCGGCACGCGTGAATTTATTCGCGAATTAATCTCGACCGGTTGATTGGGTCCGTCTGAATCGAACCGAAGGGTCTGCGCGCCGAATAAACGGAGATGGTTTAACGGCGCGCGCGAGGTCGACTCGTCTCTCGTATAACCGGTATAAGCTCTCTCCGGTCTCTCGCGTGGACAACGATGGACCGTGACACCACGGATTTATCGCGCCGTCATTTCCGTGTAAACAGCACTAACGCGCCGGTAATAATGTCGCACGAGGCGACCGCGCGCGCGTTTGCACACGCCTTTCTCGTTTTGCGTTTCCTTTGTCGCGCCCTTACGAAGGTGATAAATTATTGTCGCTGTTATAATCGCGCGATTGGTACCGCGACGAGTGATCGCCGTGTGTCTGTAGCGTTTGAAACGAAGACGACGACGAATACGTCGGATTTTAAAAAGCGATTGTTCGATTGGCACTTCATTGATTCCGCGATTACCGATGATCGAAATCGGACTGTGATATTTTTTTATTGAATAACAAAAATGAAAATATAATAGAATACATGTAAATATTGAAAATATAATTAACTCTTTTACTCCGAAGAGCGTATACACATACCATGTATATATTACATTTCATTTCACAAGATTATAGAACAGAAGACGTGCACTCTGTATGTCATCGTCGAGTTGTCAGCGACGCATTCCGTTCACAGCGATCACATTTTGTCACAAGCGCGCCGGAGCGAAAGGGTTAATACGAGTCAACGGGTTTCGGACGCCTACGATCGGAGATTCGCGCAGTTTTTTTTGTTTTGTTTTTTTTTGTTTTTTTGTTTACATTGCAGATGCCTATCCATAGATCAAAACGTTTTACGATTGATCAGCGGAAGGTCGAGATCGACCGATCGTAATAATGATATGTTTGCAATCGTGAAATTTGATACTGCGTGGTTATATCGCGGATCTCGCCGTTTCTTCGTGGCTTGCGTTGGTGATCGTCGTGACGTTGACCGCTTCATAACCCGCAGTTTATTTCAATGAAAGCATATGGTCACTCGCGAGACACTCTTTGATCAGAGTGTTCGATGCAATAACCATTTATTATTTTATATTTTTGTGTTTTTTTTTTTTTTTTTTTTATGCGAACTCAACCACCTACAGTCCTTATGCGCTGGAATTTTCTTCGTGATTTGTCCGCGATGTGTTCGCGGATTGGAAACGAAAGCGAAAACAAAACCTGAAAGGGGGTGACACCTGAAGAGAGAGAGAGAAGGGGGAGGATATAAACGATCAGCGAGGTTTTTTTTCATATGGCACCGATCGCGAACCGGTTTCCTCAAGATCGTGTAACATCTTCAAACACGGTAATCCCACGGCAATTTAGCTCGAACACATGTGTCACCGTTTCCTGACACGTCGCCGCGTAAAAAGCGACCGCCTCATCGACGAAAGTATTTTGTTCCTCGGCTCGCAAGGTCGCGATGTGACGTATCATATTGTCATAAACAAATCGCATGTCAATGAGTCGCTTGCTTCGTTGCACCGGTTTGCGTTTTATGTTTCGAGTTACATGAAGAGACACACACATACACGCACATTTACACACGTACCGATCTTCGGTACTATGTTTACGCGGCATCCTACAAACCGAATTTTTAAATGTGTCATCGGCGGCAAAGTTAAAAGGCACCGCCCGGGCAATTCCGCGGAGCAGTAGCGGTAACGCAATTTTCGATGTACGTCGCTAAAATCTCATTAGCCGCAAAAATTCAATCTAACACGCTCGCCAAACACTACTTGTGTCCCGTGTGTATATTTACTACAGTGAAAATATCGCGTCTACCAATTTTCGCAGAGCAAAGCAAGCGATAATGCGATTTTCAATGTGCGTCGGCAAAACCTCGTTACTAGCGGCAGAAATTTAACCCAATATTTTCATTAAACTACTTATACGATGTGTATCTGCGCGCGTCTATATTGTTTTGCACGCCGTACGTGATTATAATGCGCTGTCTGCCGGTTTTTATGAGACGACTACGACGGCGATGTGAGCGCGAATACAATTTTTGGTGCAGTGCGTTCGCGGATAGATTTTATTCGCGAGTTACACGAGTTACCGCGCGCGCGTGTATGTGTGTGTGGCGGCTACAAAATTCGCCGCACTTCACTGTTAGAGCGGCGACGTAAAAATACAGAATTCGATATTTTCACAAGGAATATATAAATATTGATACGTTGGAACACACACACACACACGGGAAAAAAACCAAATAACCATTGGTGCGGGTTAGTACACAAATGTTGTTCAAACGTAGAGAATATAATGGATGGTTTAGGTCTACGATATTCGGCATTAACCGAATCATGTATTCATCATCCGAGCGCGCACAACGTGTTCATCAATCATCGAAGAAACGCGGATCGCAAGAAACGCGCGCGAAGATAAAATGTCGGAGGTCTCCTGCCGCGCGCTCCACTCTCTTTTATTGCAAGTGTCATGTTAATTATCAATTTCGCGGTTTGCCTTTTGGACTCTCAAGTTTCCAGGGAAGACTCGCGTTCTTCTCCCCTAATTGATAGGTACAATCGTTGGCGGGTCAGGGGCCAAACAGTAACCGAACCCGAAGATTTCGCTCTTTTTTCCTGCTCGTTGCGGTACGTCCTATTCATCCGCGTCTTATCGAGTCGCGCATAAATCAACCGGCGGACTTTATATATCTCGCGCCGAATAAATCCAGTCTTTTTTTCCTTCCGCTCGGTCGTAATTCAATCACTTGTTCGCGCGTTTCTTATTTTCACACACAACAACCGTGTAAAAGTGAGACACGTGACTAAAAATATACATACTTCGCATAAAATTTTTACATAATTTGTGCGAATTTTTGTTTAGATTTATTCGCGCACAACTGAAATATCGTCAGAAACGAAGAAAAAGCAATTTTCTTCGTTCGAAGCCTTCGCACATTCGTACTACGAAACTCCGTAATATCATACACACCGGTATCTCGAAGTCTAGTACTGTCTAATGACGCGATTTCGTCACAAGAGAGGCTCAACGCCGCTCACTTTTCCAGCAATGGCCAGCTCGAAACAAGCCGCGATTATTTTCTCTTTTATGGCCGCCGCGCGCGGTTTCTCTCCGCTCTCGAGCGGACGACCGCTTTTCGTTCGTTCCCACGACACGTCTGTCCGTCACTTACAGCGCCAATAAACCGTATACGACCTGAAGTTCGCCAACCGATAATACAAACCGTATGACGACCTCGGAGGGTCCTTTTTGACCGCGATCGAATTGCGGCTGACCCAGCCGCTTTATCGAAATGCCAAGGTGCCGGGAAAATATGCCTGGGAGGAATCATCGACCTCTTCTCTCACCCCCTTCCTCTTTCCCCGTCTTTCTCCCTTCGGTCCGCCGGCGAACTGGGTTCCAGGTGAATTACTCCGAAGTCCGGATAGAAAAAAGGACGAATATCGCCGATAAAACGCCGTCACGGGCAGCGATAAATTGCTGGCGCGGCGGCGCGATTACTGCTGCGCCAGCGGTGGAAAGTCCTTGCGAGAGTGTAAGGACTGCCGGCGCAAACCGATGGTTGTCGTAGCTGCTGCTGCTGCTGTAGCTGCAGCAGTAGCGTTGTCGGAGCTGAGTCGGCTGTTATTCTCTAAGCTGGGCCGTTGAACGAATTTCTGCGTGTAATTAAGAGGAACGAGCTCACGCGTTATCGGCGAGCGATTTTATTTCATCACGCTTGTTACCGATAGCGTTAGTTAAAAGTTTGAGAGGGTTAATCCGGTATTTTCTAAGAGATGATATTTGTCATTCTGTCATCAGTCTCGTCATATAATAATTTTATTATTTTGAGTTTTGCGTATATGTGGAGAAAAGCCGTCGTAAGAGTTACGAGGCTCAAAGGAGGAAATTAGATACGGCGTTCCGTCAGAGTTTAAACCACGCGGAAAATACTGGAAAACTTTCTCGTGAAATTCTCGTGAAATAAAATTTTTGTCTGAATTCTGTTGAAATTTGCTTTTTTTTTTTTTTTTTTTTTTTGAACGTTTTACCTTTACTTTGTGATCAATCAGTCAGAGTTTTTTTTTCTATTCGTCTGTGTTATAAATAATCAAATTTGTTTCGTTAGTTTTAATAATATTCTTATTATCTTTACTTCGCAAAACTTTCCAATTTTACTTTTGCGAAAGTTTTGCGAATTAAAAACACAAATTCTGTCTGGAAAATCACCCTAAAATATCAATTCTGTCATTTTTGTATCTTCGATTCTTCGGATAAGAATATAAAGTAAACTCTTGCCCGTATCACCGCGACGACAAGATTTCAAATTTGGAACCGTCTCCACGATCAATACGATAGATTCGTTAATAGTGAATGCCGTGACCCGTCGTCTTTCGATAGTTAATCCGCACCGGATTGCATCTCGTATGCGTGCTAAAGCTCATGATAATATCCCCGAACAAGCTTGCTCTCGGTGCCTTTCGCCATTATTGTCCTTATGACATGCAGATTGCGCATTACACGCGACGCATCATTTTGATGCGCATAATGCGCCATGTATGCGCAAGTACCTTACAGAACACCGTGTATGAAACATCGCTCCTAAGCTCAACGCTCGACGTTTCGCCAAAACAATCACCTCGTCATCTTTCTCTTCGATGGAAAAAAAAGAAAAAAAAACTATTTGCAAATCGTTAAATACATGCAAATTGTATGGGAAATAAGAGATGTTTTAAAACCTTGCTGCTGAGATTCTGACAGATTCTGTGATTAACTTCAGGGAATAGTACTTTTTTTTCTCTTTCAGCGAAATGTCGAGAAAGCTCATCGTTCGTCGTAACCCTCGATTTGTGAAACTCACATATATTATATACCCGCGTGTAACTAAAACCACAAATTAAAATTCTATCAAAGTAAACTTTGTCTGAATTTAAATGAATAATTATCCGATTCATCAGTGAGACACGGCTCGTGAAAGAGTGTTCCCAGTTTAGTCGACTTCGTGACTCGGAAATTATCGGTACCTCGACATTTTCGCGCTGAGAAAAATCTGAAATTAGCCGCGAAAAAAATAATCGCCGCCGTCAAAAAGATCACGCCCGCATGTTAATTTTACGAATCTCCATTGCGTACGCGCGAACCTCGGAAAATCACCTTTCCGGCCGGCGGCAATTAGTTCAAAGTCGATTCCAACTAATTCTACTTGTTTGAAGCACGGCAATTGTCTTGCTGGCGCGAGCAATTTGCACACGAAATATCATCGCGAGACATTATTACGGCGAACAATCCGGCGGGGGTCCTGTGCCTTATCAATGGGGGCTGATGTTGCCGTTGTTGGTAAACCTGCTGCTGCCAAACTCTCGCTCGCGCGGCCCGAACAACAACACGCGGAAAACACGCCGCGTGCGGCGGGATAATGTAGTTCGCGCGCCCTCGGAGAGTTCAAAATATATCCACGTACACACGTGTGTACTTGCATTTGTGCACGCGCGCGCACACAGTTCGGACGTTCATTCTTCTATCCTCCCGTTCTCTTCCTCGTCTTTCCCTTCTCGCTATCTAGAGTGTAGACCAGCCTCGTGTGTACGCACATACCTGCTTTCGACACACTCGGGCGCGTCTACGTGCGAACTTCTATACATGTGTGTATTCACGCGCTATATATAGACTTTGGTGAGGATGGGAGGGGGTTGAGAGGGAGACTCTAGCATGACTCTCTGGCATTGATCGTACTGCCACCCCATGAGCAACCCCCTAATAACACTCCTGCTGCTCTCCGCGTACTCCTGTTCCCCTTTTCTCTCTCTCTCTCTCTCTCTCTCTTTCCGTCTGTCTCTGTTTCTTTCCCTCTCTCTTGTTCTTGGCGCTGCCGCCCCTCGCTCCCAACTGCGCCCTTTGCTAACCCAATCTGAGACCCCTGCAGGCGGCGGCTCTCAACTGGCGGTTTCGCGAGGCGACGCGCCACGGGAGTTGTGCCACGCGAGCCAGCTGGCCGGTCAGCTGATTCCCAGCGGCACGGCGCGGTGCGACGCCGCGCGTCGGGACGCCCATTAGCCACGCGAACTAAACTAAAGCCATTAACTCCCGCGGCTTAATAACGGGCGAAGCCACCCACGGCGACCTGTTTGCAAATCCCGTGGTCTCTCCCGACGAGATATCCGGCCTCGCCGCGCTTTCGGCACGAGAGCACGTGGAGCCGCGTCGTGTACATGCCGACTGAGAGATGATCGGATATGGCCAACTCTTCGTCCTTAGTCCCTGTCGGAGCACAGGTCGGTTAAGCTGCATCTCCGCAAGGCCGCTCATTGGTAGAACCGGTTGGCACGTTGTATAGATATACGTCGGAGAGAAAGAGAGAGAGATGTGTGTGTGTGTGTGTGTGTGTGTCACTGTTAACCAATAGTTATACTTGTGTTTGAAAGAAACCTTGGAAAAAAATGAATGTTTTCGATTCAGTTTTAAAGTATGTACATATGCACACAGCCTTGAACAAGCTTTCGAGCTGCGTTCCGCGCGCGTGCGAGATGTTTTTTTCATTCAGCGGATTAGTTACGTATCGGCGGAATGATCCTGTCACGATCCTCTCTTTCCCTTTCCCTCCCTCGCCGAAGAGAAGGAGGATTATAGAAAGGCGGACAAAAATTCGCGAGCCGCCCGGCCGGTGCCGTGCGACGAATTAATTAGCTCGATCGTGCGGCACGTCTTGAATGAAAAGCCGGGTGTTACATGCGCGCAAGCCGAGGTTATTGCACGACGTTCTACGGCCTCTACGTGCCTCGCGTGAAATTACGTTATCGGACCAAATTAGCGCGATTCAATTCCGTCTTACGAACTCGCGATCGATTCATCAAGTCCAGTGTCAGACAAAGCGACATTGTCGCAGTTGTTTTCAAAAAAGAGAGAATTTTCATGTGTGTTAAAGAGTAAAATTACAAAACCTATGTGAATCTCGGATGTGTATACATTTTTTCAGTCAATTTTTCGAGATTTTGAATTGGTAATCAGCCATTCGTATAATTAGTTATCAATATTTGCAAGTTGCAATCGTATATTTGATCATCAAGAGATAATTGGAATGAAAAACGTTGTTGTGTGCACACAACTCGCGTCACTCCCCGAATAGATCGTGCGCGACACTAGGTTACCCTTGCAACCCTTGAATGCTCTCGACGCACCCCTGATAAATTCACGTCGCAACACGCACATATGTGTGCGACAATGACGTGTCGTCTGAGGGAGAGAGGGAGGGAGGAAGTCCCATGGCGTCGATTTTTCCTGAGACGAGAAAGTCCGAGTTCTTTCCCGACCGCGATCGATCTTTAGGACGCGACGTATCTTTTCGTGTGCGCGGAAAAAATCACGTTTAATTTTTTTTCGTTTTCTCGTGCGATCTGTCGGCCGCTCGTACGATTACAAACTTAATTTTTTTTTTTTTTATTTCCGCAGTTGTTTCATTCATCAGATTTTTATCGACGATTGATGAATACATGGTATCAATATGTCTCTATTTATATCGGATCACACTCACGAGTTTTTGTGCTTTGGTGTAAGTATTCGTTATCTACGTTGTATGTTTATCTGTCATGTAGATTGGAAGGTTACAGTTATCTATCTTAAAAAATCTTTGTTTAAGCAAGAGATTATCTTATCGACTGTGAATGTAGAAAGTCGAAGAAACTGTCTTATCTCAGTCGCGAAGGCTATTTTTTACTAAAATGCTGACTCCCATCTCTCTATTTGACCGTACAAAATATATTCTATGTATTTGTACAGGAAAAAGTGTTTTATATTTAATTTACCGCGCGTTTCGACAACAGAAAAAAAATTTTCAACATTATTGAAAACCATTTTTTCGAGCTATTCGTCTCGATATTGAAATAAAAAAAAAATAAAAAAAAACTTTTTATATAAATGTAAAAATATATACTTCCGCAACGCGTTATTCAAGTAACATTTCCGGACTTCGTTTCTCGGTTTCTAAGATGCGCAATGTGCCAACAATCCGCATAATTATTATTCCCGCATTATTTGCCGCATTATCGTGACGTTTGTCTACTTTGTTTGTCTACTTGGTGTCTCTCTCGCAACCGCGTGCAACTAAGCGTGTTATAATTAGCATAACGATTTTACAAGGTCGGCTAATACACGGAAGGAAAACTGCGACACACACGTGTATCACCAAGGTCGTTTATCTTGTTAAGATCGGAGGAAAGTCCGACTTCGCATCGCGTATAGTGTGCCAAAGAATTTTTTCGATGGTTGCGAAATTTCGACGTCGCGAAAAATATGTATAAACGACATCTCGCTCTCGCGAGAGTTTTTTTTTATTCGCGGTAGAAAATCTGTAAGATTTATGAGTACACTTTAACATCAAGATGAGACAAGATTATTTGGAATAATTTATTCATGTGCGACGTAGCATCGAACCCTTCGAACTGCGTAATGTTTCGGTGATTCTTCAAACGCGCATTAAAAAGAAGATGAAAAATGACGCGGTCGCGGTGAAAGTCGTAAACTACATTTCGCGAATCTGTGCCACGCGTCCGAGCTCGCTTTGCGGCGGTGTTCGTGAGAGGAGTAGCCGGTAGTAGTGTGTGCCCCTCGGGGCGCCTTACGAAAATTCGCGCAGTGTGGCGAGCGACGTCGTGCGATAAGGCGACGGTGGGGAAACACATTATATGCATGAAACATTCGTGGCGCGCGCGCCCAACACTTGCGCATTTACACACATTTACACACAACGCACCTATTAATAACATGACCGATCGGTCTGTGATCTGACAGATCGTTACCTGTCCCCAGGAGGCACACGCCAGCTTACTACAACCAGCCTGACTACAGACTCCACGAGCTCAACAAGAGGTTAGCACAACGCACGGAGGTGAGTACGCGCTTTCGAATTCATTTCTCTTTTCTCTTTGTATGTTGTAAGTGTGTGTGTGTGTGTGTGTGTACAAGGTAAAAGTGTCTATCACCGGACACGTATACGTCGTCACACTTGTTGTCTTAAAGAGTATAGTCTTCAAAGAAGAAAAAGAAGTTATTGTTGTTTTTAAGTAAAAAAAAAATAATTAGAGTTAAGATTTATATTTTGCGATAATAATTACATTGATGATTTTAATATGATAATTGCATATAAAAATCGTGTCCGGCGCGCTGATGATTGATACTTTTATTGATACTCGAACATTCGCGTTGGCCAACGAACTCCACTTATCCTTTGTTGGCCTTTTGCACTTGCTCGTTTATCTCCTTCTTCTGCGTGCACGCGCGCGATGTGTGTATATAACATATTCGATAATTTATTATGCAAAATAACAATTGCTTTATGTCGCTCAGATAAAAAATTAGTTTTTGCCGACGAAATTAGGAAAATGTCCCTTTGAAAATAGTTGAAAAAAAGTATTTGCGATACGGTCGGACGCGACGAAATTTACGATATTTTTTAATCGAACACGCTATTTATCGAGATGTTATTTTGATAAAGGTTATTACACACCATTTTCGTTCAATCGGTCTCGGATGAATCGCACGCAATTTTCGTTCTCTTTCCTTCCCTTTTCTGTTTCGGGTTTGTGGCACTGAAAAAAAGAGCTCGTGTAAAGTCCATCGTCATCGTATTTCGGATATTTAAACGGAATGCAAATGCGTCTTCTCTCGCGCGAAACGTGATATGAAAAAAATCTGTTATTTCAGGATAGTTCACTTTATATATACTCGTTCAACATTTGCATGTGTATATATATTGTGCGTTATAAAATATTGTCTGGCCTATATACCATCGGCAGATAAAACCTCTTCGAAGAGATTCACGATAATAGCGATAAGATATGATCCTGGAAACGCATTATAATTCGCGCACATGTCGCTTTGCTGTTCGTCGAACGTTTTTCGGGGCGGCGGCAGCGGTTAATCGAGGCTTTGTAGAAAGGAAGTCGCATGTAATGACAAAGGCCGATAAAAATCGGCTGCTCTTTATCTCACGAAATTAACAACAGTTATTCAATGTGTTTCGTGTATTTTCCTCGCACGAGTAATGCTAACTACACGAAAAGCCAGAACTTTGACACCACACAACAAAATTTCCGCGTCAATCGAATCGGCAATTTTCTCGCAATTGCGACAAAAGTAACACACGGCCGCTAAAACCTTGTAATGGTTCTGAATGCAAATGATCAGCGGCTCGAGTATATTTACGTCGGCAATGTGTTATCTGCATGCGTAATCATAAGGGGACATAGCCCCGAGTAATATCGCGCGCGCGTATATTTACTATCGAAAATTTTATATATATATATTCCCTTATACCCTCCGCGACCGGTATTTACGGCGCGCGATTTACGACGGGCAGAAGCGCGATGGCAACATTTCCTCTCCGTAGGTTGATACTTCGCGCTGGTCAATATGTCATTACGGATTGAGTAATGCGAAAAAAAAAAAAAAAAAAAAAAAAAAAAAAAAAAAAAAAAAGAAAAGAAAACGCCCGAGGTTAATGCGTTCTAATGAGCCTGCGCTCCTAGCGCGGCGTTCATTAATCTTCGAGCCGCGGATGGACAACCGGTCTTCTTCCCTAGGAGGTCTCTTCGACAAGCGACCAACCCGAATAAATTCCTTCGGTTTCTGTCATTAGCATCGCGCGCAAGACAAGGCGGCGAGAGCTGTCAACGCCTCGCCGGAGAATCGTGCACGTGCCGTCACGAAAAACTCCTTCGCGTGCTCAGCTCTTGAGTCCGGACGAGATCGGGATTTTCGCGCGGATTTTCGCGAAACAATTTTTTTTCTTTTCGAACAATTTTTTTTCTTTCCGAAACTGTTTCGTATACTACAACAACAATCATCTTGACAAGCGCACAGCTAAATTCGAGAAATTACGCTCTCTTTCTCTCTCTCTCTCTTTTTTTTCTCTTTTTCTCTTTGGTCATTTTCGCGCGCAGCGCACTGGGGACTGGGCGTGTGCGAATTATATTTCGCTGGCACAAGCATATATGAGAGAGAGAGAGAGAGAGCGCAAGTATCAATATATATATATATATATGTACAGACATATGTGTGTGTGGACCGCATCGATCGTTGCGACGAGAGAAAGAAAAGGTCAGAATCGAACAGTCGTGTGTCGCTTGCTTTTACTTATGCATATCAAACTGTGCACGTATTCTGCGTACACTCTATCGCGATGACTCGAATTCATCTTAAATCATGATAGTAACGATCGATCTTCTTTCAAACAAAAAAAAAAAACTTGTCGCCCGAAGCGACACAATTTTATTAACAACGCAATCGTGAAAAGCAGTTGCTAAGGTAATAATTAGCAGATAAACGCTCGAAGATTTAACATTGATCAAATCCAACGTCAACGTTTAATTTCATAATAGGATTGTTAAGTTAATGTTAAGTTATTGACGTGTGCTAATTAATTAATAAAGTTACTTGACTCCTGTGTAATTGTCGTACATATCTCTCGGAGATGTAAGATAATCTAAATTGCAAATAATTAAAACACATTTTTTTCTCCAGAGTATTGCTTTGCTATATTTTTTCTAAGCACAGAGAAATGTATCTCTCATTTCATGTTGCGTTGAGAAACTTCCTTCAAATAACAACAACGACGGCTTTATCGTAAAAAAAACTGCGATGCGATCGATGATGTTATTCAGCGGCTCGACAATGTTTGCGCGCGTTCAACACGCCGTACGAAATCGCGCCAACGTGCGCCGACAGATTAAAGCGAAATAAATTCTTCGTTAAAAAATTCACATACTCCATCGACATATTAGAGCACGCGTGAAAGTGGCGCCTCTCGATTGTGTGTGTGTATGTGTGCGTGCGTGCGTGTGTACGTTCGTATATGTCGCGTGTAACAGCACGAAACGAGAGCGCAAAGAGTAAATCGCGGGTTGCTTGTAGGTAACGCATTGAATAGTACATATCTTTAATGTGTCGCGATGCTTTCGATAAACTGCACGCGTCGCGTGGGTCCAATTTTATTTTGTGAATCGCGTCGTCGCCTCCTTTCCTTCCCGGCAAGCTCCTCGTAGCGAGCGTTAAAAACGCTTTTTTGGTTGACTTTTGGGCGGTGATGTGATGTTGTGAAGCGGCGATTCCGCCACGACCATCATCACGGACAAAAGATTGTGCGACGCAATCTCGTTGCCCAGCCGAATCGTACCGATTGTTTTTGCAGCAAACGTGTTGTTTAATTGTAAACCGGAGGCTCTGCGGTCAAACGCGTCTGTCGGGGAAAATTGCGGGCGAAATACGGTCGGTGCGCAGCGCGCGTTAAGTTCAGGCAACCACAGCCGAGTTTCATCGAAAAAATATTTCAAAGAAATGTGTATCGACGTTGAAAAACAAAAATATATAAATTTCGCAAGTTTAACGCGATATATAAGATGCTGAGACGAGGAATAATTTTTTTTACGAACAAATAAGTAAAAAAAAAAAAAATAATAGAAAGTACGCCATTTTCCGCAAAGAAGTATCGCGAGTTTTTTTTTCACGAACTTCCTGTAAGTCGCGGTTAGAATGACCCTGCACATGTGTCACGTGACATACCCGTGTGTTTTAACTCTCGCGCATCACGACGACAGGTGCGTGCACAAGACGCGCTTTTAAACGCGGCCGCGCGAAGTCGTTCGAGCTACAAACGAGACGTGAAGAACCTCGCGAGAGGGAAGCGATCCAAATTTCAGCGGCCACACAACCCTGTGTCGAAAACGCCCGTAGCCGGTAGTGCGTTACTGGCACAGTTTCTACCTTCCCTCATTGTCTCTCATCGCCAAGAAGTGAGATTTGCTCTTTCTCTCTTCCTTCCATTTTTTTTTTCTCTCTCTCTCTCTCTCTCTCTCAGATTTTTCCTCGCACTTGATATGTCTTGTGTATTCACATGTCACATGTGCGCTTTGAGCGGATTTGTTCTTTTTTCACTCCCTTCTTTTTCCTTTGTAACGCGACATAAATTTTACTCTCTAGTCTCGCGCTCTCTCCATTTCTACCTCGTGTGTCCTTTCCGTTCTTCGTGCTTTCCTGTTTCCACGCGCGTGCACGTGGACACACACGCCTCGTCCGCGAAGTTTAGCAAACGACATGGCGTGTCCCGCGGTCATAAATCATCTTACCTCGCGCTATCGTCGCATCTCGTGCGTTGTCAGCATGCGTTTGCAAGGTTCAACGCCGTTTCTTCCGCTACTTCCTTCAGTTCTAATAGTAGTGATGCGAGGAGGAGATGTTTTCTTACAAAAAAACGCGTTTTCGGCGAAGGGTCATATCTTTTCGACGCGCGATAACAATTGGTTGTGAACGAAAAGTAGCTGCGAAAGTCAGACAGCGCGAGCGAAAAAATGTAAATCGCCTCGTGATTAAAATTCACTTTAAACAAAAATTAGGTCGGTCAATATTCGACATGGGTTATTACCGCAAAATGTGTCTCGCATATATGTGTGCGATATACTATTCGCGGGGTGTGGTGAATTATATACGTATATGTGCGATCGACCCTTCACACACAACCGTTTGATTGTATCGAAGTTAGCCAGCGATTAAATATATGCATTTCAGAGCGCGTTGTATGTATGAAAATGATTGATGGAGGGCAAATGAAGAATGCGTGCGGAAGTCACGAAGAAGAAAGTGAAAACGGGAATGAAGAGTGAACACGCGGGTTTTCTTAAAGTCGCGATGTGTTTCGCGAAAAAAAAATAGAATATAAGTAGGAAGTGAAATTATCACAAATATCTTATTTTATAAATTACGTCGCCGGAGCTGCATTTTATTTTTATCAGCCGAGAGTGTCGATAGGCAGTAATTATTAATTCCGATGCGTAAGAGGATTACTAACGATCGCTGGAATACTATTCGTGGAAGATCTTTACGTTGCGGTTGAAGGGTAGAGAGCAAAAGAGAGAGAGAGAGAGAGAGAACAGGATGAGGTCGGAGAGCTGCTAAGTGTACCGTTACTTGCAAAGTTTGGCGTAGTTCTGCTTAGGAAGTTATCTAAACGAAGACGGGGAAAGAAAGAGAGAGAGAGAGAGAAGAGAGAGAGAGAGAGAGAGAGGAAGCGATTTAGTCGAGAGCGAGAAAGCCAGCGAGAACAAAATGAGGGAAAAGACCGCGAGAGGCTGGAAACGTTACGGGAGGAAGAAGCAACGACCAGAGAAGCAGCAACGGAAAGACCGCTTTTACGACTCGATGTGTCGCGAATATACCGGGAATTCATAATACTGCGTATTCGTTCGTGCGCGCGCGGATAGCGAAAGGTCTGATCTAAATAGCGATTCGACGCGGGAACAAAATAAAATCGCGATCGGTCGATTTGTACCTACGTTAGACCGAGTTGCGGCAACTCGGTAGAGATTGAGCAAGCCCGGCTCGGTTTATGGGATTGGCCGTTTCTCTTCAGATATTACAGTTTCTCCATAGTCCTGTCTTGTAGAAGAAAAAAAGTCATTTAGTTGGCTTTGTGTAGTTAAAGCTAACTCTTAGTCATCGGAACCAAACTTGAAATTTGCGAATTTTGTGCGCTCTCTCTCTCTCTCGTTAGTATCAGTAAATTACAAGATAAATTTACTTCGCCGGAAATTTTATTTGAGAGACCTACTTGCCTTGAGAAAGTTAAAAGTAGTTGCGAAACGTTGCGACTAAGTGACAGTTCAGAAAAAAATTCATCAAAGAGAATATCCCTGAAATATTTCCGGTGAAACGGAATTGTAAGCGAAGAGAAAAAGCAGAAGGCGCGTGAACTCGTCAACAACAAGAGTAATAGACTAAGTGTTCGCGTTCTCGAGAGAGAGAGAGAGACAATTGAAAAATCTGCAAATCTATCGACGAGAGAGAAAGAGAAAGAAAAAGAGAAATGAGCAGTGAGCATATAGTATGGGAAGATCGACGAAATTTGAATCAAAGTGGATGAGTCTATTCTTCCGGGCGAATGCGATAATAGGGTAAGAGGAGAAGATTCTGACCTCACTATCTCTCACTCTCTTACCGTATTTGTTCATATCGATCGGAAACTAAATCGATTTCCGAACGCGCGCGAACGCTGCTTGGAATCGACAGGATCTAAGCTTCAAAGAAGCTTATAGTACAATCGGATAGAGTGTGACGGCATCGCCGCGAAGCGTGGGCACGTTCGTCGAACGAGAACGACTGACGATTCGTAACACACAGAATTAACGCAGATGCGTGAAAACGCAGAAGCGACGGCCAAGGCGACGATCTCGCGTTGCGGATCGCGCGCGATAAAATTAGTTATAATATAGTTTCTCAGCTGAGCGACGTCGCCTCAAAAGAAAAAAAACCTCGAATGACGTAGAAACACAATCGAATAAATTTCACGTGCAAATTTCCTGCGACTTCTATGCGCGTTTTTTTTTCTATCACAAGCTTTTTTTCTCAGTTGCGTCAAAAATTTAGGGTTGCCATCCGTCCTTTTTTTTCGGACATTGTCTTTTTTTTTAGAGGCTGGAGACGTTTGAGCGGATTTTCCGAAGGTGTCCGCAGTGATTATGACCGTCCAAGGTTTTAGGGGATCTTCTAAATATTTTACTTTATTTCTCTTTCGCGTTACCCTGAGGTAAGGTTGCTATCCGATTTTCCTCGGATACTTAACGGCAAGTCAAAATCGACGTGACGTAGAAAAAGTTCCGATGAAATAATTATCATGCGTATAACATCTCTCGAGCGAGAAAATATCCAATGATAAAATCAAAAGCGAGAGATAATCTTCGAGAAAAAAAGAAAACGATATATAAAATACACAGAAGAGCGAATAAAATAGAACGCCAAAGCAATATGATGATTTACTAGGGGAAGCTTCAAGATTGCACCGCTGCCCCGTGTTACTCTCGAGTTTAAACAGGAAGCGCTATCTCTCTGTGATAAGACCGGCCCTGCCGGTTGATGTATATCTCATCGATTTTATCTTAAGAACCGAGAAAAAAAATTTTAGCTGAGGTGAATGACGGAGCCGACGAGAAATCGAATGCCGCGCATAATGACCAATAGGAAATGCGCGACTCGAGAAAATTAGAACGAAGTAATTATTTCGAACAATAGCGCGTACAACGTGATGCGAATCATTCGAATCGAGTTCGAGAAAGAATAATAACAATATCGAAAGTAAAATCAATAAACGAGACGCAAAAAATCCTTTTCCCGTAAATTGTAATTCAATGAAAGTAGAGAAATCGACAGATGTGAGTCCGAAGAACTACTTCGAGTAGCTGTCAAATCAGTCCGCGATTTCTAAACAAATCGAAACGCGCCGTTATTGTTGGTTAGCAATCTGCTCACTTTTTGTGCGATTTTTCGCGAGATAAGAACTTTTTTCTCTCTCCCCTCTCTTCGTTCATCAAATCGCATTTTTCAGACGAGCAACGAGCGGCTACGAAGCGGGCACGTAATACGCGGAGAATGCGCGACAATGCGAAGCCGATAGAGTCCTAATGGACGAGAAGAGCGGCTTCCGAGCTGCACGGTCGGATTTGAAAAGAAAGAAACCTGATTCGGAATCCGAAGCGACTGAACCGCGGAACGAAACTTCGCGTGCTTTCTCTTCGGACGGACTTTCTCAGGGAAGCCGCCGCCGTCGACTTCTCTTCGCGCCGCGACGTGCCGCCTTTCTCGATGAACCATATACGCGAAAACTACCGTCGTCGTGCAGCTTGAGCTGCACCTGGTTGCAAGACACAGTTGCGCTGCCTTCTTTTGGTTGTTCGATATTCGCCGAGTATGTTGCAACCATCTTTGTGCTTTTCGTGGCGATTTCGAAGTTGCGTTACGCTGCGGTCGGCTCGTTTTAAAAATCGTGGCAATGAACATAAATAACGTCGGTTAGCGAGTTGTATTAAGGAGGAAGAAGAGGGATAAAAAATGACACGCCGTTGATCACATTTCCTCTCCTTCATAATCTCGGGAGTGATACGAGAGAGAGAGAGAGAGAGAGAGAGAGAGAGAAGAAAAAGAGAGAGCGCAAATGAAAAAAGAGAGAAACGTGCGTGCGAGGAGGAGTTGCGTTATAAAAACCGGAGACGATGGCTACGGTCGCCGAGACAAAAGACGAGACTCGACAGTGTTACAATGCGAACGTTTAAACGGGTTCCAATACACTCCCGAGAGAGAAAGAGGCACGTTCGATGTATATACCGAACGGCAATTAACGGTGTGACAAGAAGGTTAGGTAAAAAAAAGTTTGTTAACCGGTTCGCCGCCGATACGGAAACGAGTTTCTCAGGAGCCACGATTATGCATTTTCCCTATATAGGTATAACTCGTTTATGCGCTTTATTGAGGCGCTGCGCGCTGGTGAGGGCCTCCTCGTGGTGATAATGCGCGCGTTTCTTTTTATTCTTTCTTACGTCCGACTCTGATTTAATGAAGCCATCTGAGGTATTTACGCGCGTTTCCGACCGCCGTAAATTTCACGGCGAGCTAATCTCTTTCTCTCTCTCTCTCTCTCTCTCTTTCTTTTTCTGTGTTTATCTTGTTACTATTAACTACACTATATATTCGTCGCGATATATCAATACGTCTTACGTAGTGATAACAATCTGCAATAATGTGAACTCGAGCGTGAAAAATGTCTTAGCGCCGTATAAAACGGGCGCGCAAGTATATTCTCTCTTTTTCTCTCTCTCTCTCTCTCTCTCTCTCTCTTCCGCGCGCGTTTCCAGGCCACGGAATCTGTCTTTAAAATTAAGGTCGCGAAAAATTCCCCGCGAATTTTTCGCGTATGATTTATATATACCGAGGGAAACCCCGTGCGCGCGCGCTATTTTTTTCATCCCCCGCGTTTCGCGGTCGTCTAGTTTTCGACGTACGTTACTCAGCGAAAGAAAGTGCATTAATTTCCATCGTTGGACTTTGACGTGCACGTAAAGAGAGATCCACTCCCGACTATTATGACGCGCAGCATTTTGACTGTGACTGATGACGCCTCATTTTACCCATCCGCGCGCGCGTAAGTTCTCTCTTGATTCTATACACGCACGCATTTCTCGCCTTCTTTCGCCGCTCCTCTCTTCCACCCTCTTTTCTGCGCGCGATACTCATACGTATGTGCGTGTATATCTCTCGTGACACGGTAATTTCGTAATTACGACAAAACAACGTAAGGAATGCCGACAAAATGGCATCGCAGCTCGTTAGCGATAAAGCGGGACTCTCTTTTTCTATAAAGATTTTAATTATCTCTCCGTTGTTGAATAGCTCGGCATATTCTTTCTCGTTTCGTTGTATTCGCGTTTGACATCGCGAGTATTATGTATATATTACGTATTATACTTACGGTATAGCATATATTATATTATATTATTATATATTTTGTTTTATATCAAACTTCTCCGAGGCAATCATGTTTGTTGATATTATGAAAATAATTATGTTTGAACAAGTAACTTTTAACGAGGGAGCGAAGAGAAATTAATTTGGATTTTCATGAAATGTACGATTGAGAATGAAAACTCTCGTGTGATCAGAATGCATTTGTTAGAAAGATAGATGGAAGGGAAACGCGAACGATGCTTGTAAACAGCGTGTTTAAATACGATATGTGTATTACAGATTCGTTTCGAAACAGTTTTTTTATACGAATCGTGTTTTTTTGCATTATTCCGAGATTTTTGTGCATTAGATGTGCTAAAAAAAAAAAAAATACATATCGGGAAAACTCGGTGTAAATTTTGTTTGCGAAGTATTATCTCGAATAAAATATATCTGCAATTCTCGAAATATAGACTTTTCTTTTTCTTTTATATATATCTCCGCGCGCGGCGCTTGAAATCTGTGTTAAATGAAACTGGAAGTTTTTTTCTGAGAGAAAATTGCTTTGCCGAAGAAATTCTGCTGCTAAAATATATATATTTTTTTAATAATAATTCTTGTACGCTTTTTTGCGCGCACACATACGTGAGAGTTATTATTTAAAAAATATTACCCGATATTAAATCGAGTATTAGTATTACACGATCGCACCACTAACAAGCAACACTGACATATTAATCCGCCGAGTGTTATATATTTACGCTGTGTATCCACTGTATTCTCGTGCAATGACAAATTTCTGCGAAACATTAGATTTTTTTCCGCGAACGAACTCTTGAGACCCAAGGGGGAAAGGCCGAATGCAGAGCGCCGCGAGGGTGTCGGCGTGGTGACGTCGTTGCGCGAGATGACGTTATCGAATGCAAAAGCCTCCGTTACACGGTTATCGAACACTTTTCACATTTTCCATCGCGCACATTCGTCACGTCGCTCTTTTTCTCTCTCTCTCTTGCTCGCTTACTCGCTCGTACTCTTTGCGCGGAACAAAAATAGCAGCAAATATTGTCGCCGTTGTTCTTCCGTCAATGCGCTCGCGAGTGTGTGCCCGCATCTTTTTGAGGATACGAACGTCCGTACATATACAATTCGATGATTCGACAACTCGCAGCGAGTGTAAGTACGCGTCATGTTCGCGCGAGTCGCAACAACGACGGTAGCGAGTCGCGTGAGAGAGAGAATCAAGTTCGGCCAAGGTTGAGAACCGTCATGGGAGCCTGGGTAATAAAATGAGGGCCCCTGCTCTCCCCTGGGGGTGGGGCCCCCTCGATAACCCATATTGTACCCCTCATCCCCTCGTTCTTTCCCCCCTCCCGAGTTCGTCCCTCGCGCCGCCGCCCCTGGCCGTATATACTCCGATCGGCCGGAAGAGTTTTGTCCGGGTCGGTCGCGTCAGAGAGAAATCCCGTCGAATCTATTTGCGGGCGTGGCGCGTGTCCGAAATTTTTCAAAAATGGTGGTCGTGCGGTTCGGAATTTTCGCGAATTTTCGATATAGGCCGCGTCCACGTAGGCCGCGGACTTGAGCGCGAAAAGGATTTTTGCGAGAAAATCGAGAGGTGGAGCGCGCCGACAATACTTTCGCGGCGACGTATATACACGATCATATACCACCCCTAGTCTCCCCACACCCCCCTAACAACAGTGGGGTGGTACAGTCCCGGCGAAGAGCCGCCGGCAACCCCGGTGTATAGTCCGCGCCGCCAGTCGGAAACGCGCGAGAAATCACAAAACTGAAGAATGAACGGATAGGATGAAAAAGGCGGATTTTGACAGTCGATTCGAGAGGAACGGATTGAAAAAAATGAGGAATCGAAGCTAATATGATTTTACTGCGCTCGGCTTTCGATGTCGCAAGTATATTCGCGAGAATATTCCTCATTCGCGCGTTTCCCCTCTCTGTAAAAAAGACATGTCAGACATACACACACACACACACATATGTATTCAGTTAAATACTATTACATAAAAATAAGCAAAAACTAGCGCTTTTGAATACATCAACTTCGAAAATTTTACAATTCTTTTTGAAATTTCGTGTATTAATTTTGCGCAACGCTTTATCCGAACATAGTATTGAAAATATCTTTTTTTTTCGAGAGACTACAGAATTCAAAATTTAACAGATCCAAATTATGTCACAATCGTATCAGATTTAATTCCTAGAAACCTAACGAGAAAAAAGGAGCCGTAACGTATCTATACTATTTTTTCACGAAAAGAAAAATTCAAGTTCGCATTCTATGTCCGCGCGTATTTTTAGTGTGTGACACATTATGCGACCGTCTTGATTCTCTGATAATTGTAGCCGTTCTAAAGAGTTTGCCGATGTTGGTATACAAAGACACGAGAAGCGGTCAAGCCGGTAACAGCTGTACTTAGCGCTAAACGGGCGTATACGGTCAAGAATTTGAGGACAAGGGCAGGAATTTCGGGAGTTTCTCTTCGGGCAAAGCGACGAAAGCGGAAAGGGCAGCGGAGACGCATCGCGGTCGGTTTTCTCGAGAATGGTCGACGCGACCAAATCGATGAAAAGAAATTTATTCGTCGCGAGCGCCGGCGGCGGCTTTAAAATACGGCGTCGGCGTCGAGACGCCACCAACGGCGCGTCGCGTCGCGCCTAGCTACCTGGCGGAATTACATTCGAATTCTTTCCCGTCGTCGCGCCGGTATGCCGGGATCGGACTGGAATTCGGGACGACTCTCGACGTCGGGCATTTTTTCGGGCCGGAGCGAAAACGCGCAGCGTTGCGCACACACCCCGGTTATTACACGAGATCCCGGGACGCAACTCTTCTTTCTACAACAGCTTTCGGTCAACGTAGTGCGGTGGGCCTTTGCTTTTTTCCGCCCCGCTCTCTCTGTCTCTCTGTCTCTCTCTTTTTCCGAGACAAATTGAATTTAACTCCGCTCGCTAATACGAGAGACCGTCGAAAAAACGCGCGCGGCGGGAACGCGGGAAAATCACGCCGCGATTTATGTCCGAGCGCGCCCTTTTTCCTCACTCGCCGCCTATGAGATCTTCCTCTCGGTCCCTTTTGAATGTGATATTATGCACGCCGTGGTGTTTTAATATAGCGGTCCATTTTAATGAATAGAAAAGCGCCGCGGAACTTATGTCGCGTTTTGCTGGCGAAGGCTTTTGTGCTTATTAATTCGCATGCTTCGAATTTATTGTTTGGGGAAATGACTCTCTCGGTCGGAGACAATATGTATTTCGTAGATCAGAATTTTAACTGCATTACACGAAATCTAAGAATGAGAGATCGCCATATTACATATCTATGTGGCGAAGCTAAAATAAAGTCAAAGAAAAAAAAAGAAAATAAATAATAAGAGAGAATTGTCGAATTTTTTCTTCTAGTGTGTGTGTGTGTGTATAAATGATATTTTTTTTGTATTAAAAAACATGCATGTCCGTAATAGAATAATATCTTTCTGCGGGCGTTTTTGTTAGCGCGAATAACCGACCGTTGTGCTCGTCGTGCTCGCTATTCGTACATTGCGCGACGACCATCGCAGTTTTCGCTGTTATTAACTTGGCTGAATGCAAGTGTACGGTGTACGCGTGTGCGCGACTGTCGCTTTTTGTTATTTCCTTGTCATTCGCGTGGGACACATACAGTGTCCACGGCGGGGAGGAGAGCCAATTTTTATTGCGACAAATCATATTGAATTTCGACGGTTTCGCAACGAGGACAGATGCGAAATTTCTTGCGCACTGTCGGAAGTGCGGTTTTGTGTAAGGCGAGAAAATTATCGAGTGGAATTATATAGGAATTGTACAGGCTCGAAATAGGGAGAGAGAAAGAGACAGAATAGGCAGACGAATATGAGACAGTTAAATAATGAGACTTGTAAGAACATAATTTACAAATAAGCACGCATTAATTTATGTACAATATAACTCTTTGTACATATATTATTATTATTTATAGGATAATATAAAGTAGAAAAAAAATCTCATGAAAACATGGCGAATCTATTGACACTATCGGTTGTATTTTGCGAATAAATAAATGAATGTTCAGACATCGCACAATGGTTCTGCAAATATTTCTCGCATTTTGAATAGTCGTTAATTAATTTTGCCTGTATCAGGAAAGCGTATATTTTATTCTATCTACGGAGGGACTATCGCGCGAGAACACGTCGATAACGTGTAGCGTCCGCGGAGCGCGTGAAAAAAAAAAAAAAAAAATTGCGCTGACGGAGAAACGTCGGAGAATTTAAGGAAACCACCATTCGGGGATCCGCATTGTGCCGGTCGAAAGACGTACCCGAATGATTAACGAGCTGTTAATTACTCCACTGAAATATGTATGACAAGCGTTAAACTTTCGCGATATTCGACAGTTTTGAGAATCGCTAAGCTACAACTGAAGGGCCTTAATTATATGACTCGTAAAACTTTCCCGATCTTACTCGCTCGGGACAAACTCCGAGTTAAGTTCAGGAACAAATTCGATTCTTATTTGTTCGAAGATTAACGCGAAATAAAGAACGCATTGATTAAACGCGTCTTCCAAATTCGTCCGAGAGATTTTTTTCTGACAAAAATAATTCTCCGTGTTATCGAAAATACTTGTGTATTACATCGCTCTATCGTTGAACGTAAGAAATAATATTACACACACGAGTTCATTTTTCCCCATAGCTCTCCGAACTCGCGCTAGCTTTATATATACGCTCATATGACACTTATTACACGTTTGTCGGAATAGATCGTTACATATGTGTCGAAGCGCATGTCACTCACATTAGAATCGGGATTCCCATATTGCGCGCGCAAATACTGAATTTCTCATCACGTCGTCGGCCGAACGATTTGGCGAAAATGAATACGGACTCTCGCGGCAATTGTCGGCTTCGATCGGCCTCGCGAGACATTTTTCTCTCCGGCGCGGCCGACCGCGCGCTCTATTGAATATATCGTCTATTTGTCGAGGGAGGCAACAACGTCTTCTTCTTCTTGCTCGTTTGTTCGCGCTTATCGCGCTGCCCGTTCCGACGATTTTTCTTGCCGGTCTATCCGAGGGGGGGGGGGCGCGTTGCTTTCCGCTCCTTTCCGCGTGTTCCGGGACTGCGGCCGCGCTTGCCAGAAATATCAATTTGCGCGGGAGTGGTAACAGTTTGCTTGATTTGGCACGGTGCAGCTTACGTCCGAAATAAATCACGGCGAGTGCGAGTCGGGGTGCCCGGAAACCGATTGTCTATGCGGGGATTTGACGTGAGTATAGCGGCGGAAAGGGAGGAGGGGCAAATTCGCTGTTCCGGCGTATTTACGCGATATCTCATTTCGACGATTCGACGAATTCTTGTTCGTCATTGTCATTTTTTTTCTTTTTTTTTTTTTTGCGTCCGATCGATAATAACTCGATTAGAGAGAAGTATGTGCCTCTTTATGCACACACGCGAGGAAGGTGAAACAATATTTGTCTCTATTTAATTATTCACTTTGTCGGCAGTAATGTCGCGGCGCCTCGTTCTGTCATCGCGCGCAATAAAGTCGTCTTTATCGTTCAATGAAAAAATTAAAAAGCACCTATGTATCGACAAGCGCGACGGGACAAGCGTGCAACAATAAGTTGCAACGTCGAACGATAATAATTGTTAACTCCGACAATGAACGTTTTATTGTACAAAAGAAGCGTGTACTCTTCAAGCCACGCGACAATCCGTCAAAGTGTACCTATAATATGCGTGTGTGTGTATAAAAACCTTTGTAGTAAGTCGACGAAAGTCAGCGATGACAGTAGGTTTTTCGCGCGCGGCAAGTAAAGCCGGCCGAGAAATCGAGAGAGCCACACGCGGGAAAATAATAATAAGAGGAGCGCCCGCGGGAGGTTTGAAGGTACGTGGGCCACAGGCGCGAGGGGATTGGCGGTGGATGCATAATTGAATGAAAGCGTGGCGAACAGAGCCAAGGGGTAGTTCCTACGACTGGGAAGGAGCGGAATGCTATAATTTCAAGCCAGACAGTCATGCGTTATTCAGCGTTGAGGTACAGCCTTTCTCTGTCTCTTTCTGTTCTCTCCTTTTCTCTGCCTTTTCCGCGCCGTTCTTCGGCAGAGGAGAAAGAGGAGTGAGAAAGGGGTGTCATCTCTTCATTCTCTCTCCTGTCCTTTTCATCCCGGTGCGCCTTCGTCACTTCTGTCCTTCGCCTAACTCTTCGCAACCCTTCGCTGGCTTTCACCCTTTCTCGATCGTTTTCGATTCCGCACTCACAGAATAAATCGACGCGCGATAACAATCAGCAGGAAACGCGCGAAGCTAATTCTTTCTGTGTGTTTCTCTGTTTCTAGGAAAGCGATAATCACTGGTGGGAGTCCTTCGCGAACGAATTCTTCGAGGAGGACGCCACCCTTACCCTACAGTTCTGTTTGGAAGACGGACCGAAACGATACTGTAAGTGTGTGTCTCCGATTACTTCAAGAAAAACAAGACTAAAAAAACTGTCGGAGAAACCGACTGTGTCTCAGAGAGTAATTATTATTATTTTTTTTTTTTATTTATATCTCACCTTCATTATGTAAAATCTTATTCTACCTTTTTTAATGGTCTTTTTTTTTTTTTTTTTTTTAACCAAGGTGACATTCCTGAATACATTCCTCTGTTCGCGTCATCCGCGCTAATGCGTCCGATAATCATGTCTGCCAGCGCGAGATAATTTCTTGCATCTTCGGTGATATCGCGCGCGACCCATTGTCGTCGATACTTAATCGCCGGCGCGCTTCGAGTACGATACCCGCCGTCCCCCTGTTCTAAATAATAACGTGCCACCGCGCGGCAATTTTGCAGTCGGTGGATTTTAATGTCTGTTCTCGCACACATCGTTGCGAGGATATACGACGACAACGTGATTACATGTCTCGTGGAATACGCGTCGTGTTGTCACCTGGGTATAAACGACAGGTTCGCCGCGCAAGTGAGAGACGCGCGGCGAAACAAGCGTGATAATGCGAAATGCATTTCGCAATCGGGAAGAAAACGCAGTTGCTCTAATAATTGTTGCGCGTTTTTTTAAACGCAATTGTAATTGATTGCAATAAATAGCAGCATCGATCGGTTTTAAGATAAATGTCGATCTTATCGTCTCGTCTTTTTTGCAAAAAGAAACAAAAAAACACGTTTATCGTATTTAAGTTGTAAACTATTCTCACCTTTATCCTTTCAGCGATAGGAAGGACGTTAATACCTAGATACTTCCGCTCGATATTCGACGGCGGAGTGACAGAACTTTATTACACACTGAAGAATCAGAAGGAGTCGTTTCATACTACCACAATATCATTGGACTGCGAACAATGCACGATGGTCACGCAGTACGTAAAGCCGATGTTCGTTAAGGTACGAATAGTCCTGTAACAGAATTTATTATATTTGATATTGTATATGTGTATTCGAACTAAATAAAAATAATTGAAATAACTAAAACATAAATTGAGCGGAAAAATAATAGTAAAACTTTCGTGGTTTACGTGATTACAAAGTTTATTTATTGCAACATATAGTATTTACGCAAACGAGAGAGAGAGAGAGAGAGATTGATTGATTGATTGATTGGAGTTTTATTTATAATGCGCTCTGGGAAAATTCCCTTCAAGCGCAAGAGAGAGAGAGAGAGAGAGCGAGAGAGAGAGAGAGTGTGTGTGTGTGTGTGTGTCTGTGTGTGTGTAGATAACAAATAAAGATTGCTATTTCAATTCGACTTGCAAAAAAATGTTGCGAAGAGATATAAAAGGGATTAAAGTTTAATTGAATTTTCGTAATTTCTGTGAAACTTTGTTTCCCGGCTTCAAGTTCTCTGTGAACTCTCTCTCGCGACGACGAGACCGGCGTTGACATGCGAAATCAAGCAGACTCCCGAAATAGACGAGACAGATATTGTTATGCAAAACTCATTTCAGGTGTTAACGGAGGGTAGGTTAATATTGGAGTTCACCTTCGACGATCTCATGAGGATAAAGTCATGGCACATGACGATAAGGACATATCGGGAGCTCATGCCAAGATCTGTTGTTGGCATGCAGCAAGACCCGACGATGATCGAGCAGCTCAGCAAAAACATCACCAGGCAGGGCATGTCCAACGCTACCCTCAACTACCTTAGAGTAAGTGTCTCACTTTCGTAACAATAGTCATAAGTGACGTGTTGACTCTTACACGGTCGACGACGCACACACACGCCCACGTTCGCGAAAGTGTATCTCCGGCTATCCGGGTTACGGATCCACCTTCTCGCTGCGCTCGGAAGCGCTTTCACCGGGGCGCTCGCGCAATTTCGCCGTGTATCCTCCCGAAGCCGTTTGAAAAGCCTGTCGATTGTTACGTCGGCTGCGGGAAAGTCCTCGTCTATTGTTGGACCGGTACATGATGTTCGGAAACGGCCTGTGCATGTCATGAATAGTTTCTTCTCGCGGGTGGAGAATCTCATCGATGATGAAAGTTCATGCGTAATTTGTCGGATAGACATCGTCGGCGCGTGAAATTTTCTTCAGTCGTTTTTCAAATATTATCGCGCGATCTTTGTGTATTTTGCGATGAGTAATATTAATCAATCAACAATATTAATTAACGAAATATACGTTTCTTTTCCGAAATGCTGCTCGAGTGTTTGATCGTGTTTTTCATATCGACGATTCTCATTGTTCCAGCTGTGCGTGATCTTGGAGCCGATGCAGGAGCTGATGTCGAGGCATAAGTGTTACGCGTTGTCTCCTCGCGACTGTCTGAAAACAACCTTATTCCAGAAATGGCAGAGGATAGTTGCCCCGCCGGGTAAGAGAGGTAGACGAACAGTTGCTTTACATGAGAAGCACCAGCCAGTGGGGAAGTTGAGTTGGCCGACGGTTCTGAATGACAAAGAGAAATCGGTTTTTCTACCGGCAATGTTGTTGATGTTGTTCGCCGGTGTTTTCTTTCTCGCGGTCACTTCGAATTCGCCGGTTTGTTCGCGACAAATTGGTGGGACGCGATTATTAACCAAATATACTAGCTATGCCAAGCGTGTTTCTCTGTAAAGATTTTCTGAGTGTCCAAAATACAAATTGTATTCGTGAGAGAAACATAGAAATATATCTGATGAATACATATGCCTATATGTCTTGTTTATCGATGCATGCTTGTGCTTGTACAAGTCAGAGACCTTTGATAATGAGAAAGGTCCACAGCTGGGTAGTGCTCTTTACGTTTATCAGTGTGTTAGCTACACACGTGGCCAAACATGGCGCAACGTCATGCTCACGAGATGTACGTTCTTCTTCAGAGTCGCAACGACCAGCCAGTAAAAGAAGAAAGAGGAAGGGTAGCACATCCGGACCGGGAAACAATGCGCCCCCTGCGCCCAGTAAGAAAAGGTCACCAGGACCAAATTTTTCCCTAGCGTCGCAGGTAAGTTTGTAAAATTTAATTTTTAAGTTTTTATTGTACAGTATACAATATCAGTATACAATCACAGTGTGTGTGAAATAAGCACTAACTAGCGCTTTCTTTAGGACGTGATGGTCGTGGGGGAACCTTCTCTAATGGGCGGGGAATTCGGGGATGAAGATGAACGATTAATAACGAGGTTAGAGAATACCCAGTATGATGCCGCGAACAATCTGGACCCCCATAGTCACGATACGGCAGGTGGTCCACCGCCGCATCCGCATCAGTTCCATTCGGAACCGACGCCTGGGAATTCTTGGCCTCCAGATCGTGGTCCCGGTCCACCACAAGGCGGTCCTGGAAGCCAGGTACCTATCGTAAAACTGGAACATCATTCTGAACATGGAAAAACTTAGGTTTGCGAAGTAATAAAGTAAATTGAATAAACATATATGTAAATTGAATAAATATGAAAGAACTTAGGTTTGCGAAATGTAAATGTGCAAGTTTTTAAAAAATGTTGAGATTCAAACGATATTGACAACTAGCTATTATTTGTAAGTATGGTATAAATATGGTTTTAGAGTTTAACTAAACGTTTTTATTTTTAGGGTGTTCAAGGTGGTCAAGCAGGGACGCCCGCGGGTGTACAAGGATCCCAAGATGCAAGTCAACAACAGCAGGACAAAAAGAGCCCCGCAGTGAGCCAGTGAGGCCAGGAGTCCCCGCGCCCCCCCACCAGGGGGCGACGGGGGCGCAGGCCCAAGAACGTGGCTCCCTAGCGGGGCGAGAATCTTAGCCTCCCCACTGCCGCCGCCTATTTGGCCTCCGCAGCCGGCTCCGCGACTGGCAGGCTGTCATCGCATATACTTCCGGCTTTGACCTGCCAGCCCGGTCTGCCAACAGCAACATCGGTAGCAGCTCATCATCATTCGGAGCAGCATCCGCAATTAGGTCACGTGGCCGCCGCCGCCGCCGCTGCAGCTGCCTCAATGGGCATGGAATCTTCAGAGCTGATGGCGATGGCTCATTACCAGGCACAACAGCTGCAGCGACAACTAATGGCCGAGCAGTCGGGCGCCCCGATGCTGCCGCCTTCGTCTGCTCAGCCTGCTGGTGGAGGTTTGACGCAGCCGCAGGGACTCCATGGGCAGCAGCAGGGTCAACTACAACCGGGCCAAGACCCGTTGCAAAGCCTGGTCCAACAACTACTCTGTCTACAGCAGATCGAGTATTTTCTCGCGCAGCGCGGTCACAAGTGATCGCACTCAGAAGAACCATTATAGGAATTTCGCGCGAGAAAGTGAACGAAAGGAAGACGAATCAGAGAGAATTTTCGACGTTTGGAACTCAAAGTGAGAAGTGTGTTTACGTAGTGATTCATAAGTGCCGGTTTGTTGATAGATTAATTTCGCGCGTCGAGTCCGAGCCGGCTCCGCGATTGACCGTCTGCTGCTGTTGCTGCTGATGATGATGATGATGTTGCACCGCTGGTCGAAAATGAATATAACCTGTACAGCGGCGTCTGCTCGAGTTCGATGATTTTTCTAATTCTCGAACGAAGGGGAGGTGGCGCGGTGTCTCCGATGAGTCTACCACGATGATACGGGGAAGGTTGCGGAGGATACGAATGGAGGACGCTGCAGAAATAAGAAGAGAATAGTTTGGATCTCGTTGCTCTCGTGGACCGTTATATATTGCTTCGGGACACCGTGCTGACAGACGGTAATCTCCGGATAGAGGAGATCGGGCGTTTTAGTGTGTGATAAAAAAAAACTTTATGTCAAAAATTATGTTAAATATAAAAGGTGGAGAGAGCGGTATGAGCGCGGGCAGTAGTCACACTTTCGCTTTCAGTCGATGAAGAATAAGCGAGAAACAAAATGAAAACGTTAAACGCCACGCTCGTCAGGGACGATTATCCGCTCTGGCGCGAGCTGTGAATGAATCTCTTATCCGTCAACAGTATTGATATAATTAAATAGAGTAAATGAATATAAAATATATATTGTAAGAACTATTATCGTAAGTACGTATTTGTGCAAACGTCAGTGTGAAAGTTTGGCAGAATGCGTAGTGTGACAGCGATTCGGCGTGCGCGAAAGAAAGTAAAGAGAGAAAGAAAGCGAATGCTTGAGAATGTGGGACAAATAGAGGATGAAGGGAAAAGACAAGGGTAAAGTCACTTTCGATTCGAAGATTCATAATTAAGAGCGTGGGAACCGATCGAACGCACCGATGAAATGTGAAACGTCGCTGCTTATTTCCGGAAGTTACATCGTAGATTTTTAATCTGTGTATATATTGATAATTTTTCGATAATCTTTTTAATATATTTTATTTGACACACGCGTCGATGGAAAAGTGCTCGCAGGCAACGTAAAATCAATACTTCTATACGAAAGTCAATTGTAAAAACATTTTTTTTTTTTTTTTTAACATTGCTTTGCGGTATATCGCGGTACGACACGTAGCACAGCACGTACTCACGTCTTACGGAAATTAATAAACGTGACTTTTAATTTTGTATGGGACATACCTAGGTGAATTTATAATTGTTTACTGAACTCGGATCATGCTTTTTTTCTTATTTCTACTGACACATGATGTTTAGAACTTTTATAATTTATAATATTATTATGCGCCTCTCGTGATTCGATACTTTGTACAATGTTTTATGTATAATATAAAAAAAACATCATGCGCACACAAACACCTTTATTGTACACGTAAATTTTTATTGAATGAAGTTCCTTGCGTTTTTAACACATCATGTATGTTCCTCATTGTTTATATGCTCGTCGCATTTGTTCCTATTTTTATATTACTCTTTGTGATTCGACACGTGATTCCTTTCTTCCATTCGGAACTAATATCGATCGATTAACGTGCTGTTCGAATCTCCACTTTTTATTCAAAAAATCTTTTATTATTACAATTCTTTCTAAATATATAATATATGATTGTTGTAGATTTATTTAAATTAGAGAAAAAAATATAAACAAAAGATTTGGAATGTGAAACTTAGACGAATATTGTATATATGTGCTGTTGATTCTCTCCGTTTCTTTGACGAGATTCGAACGCGCGCGTTAACGTAATTTTTCAGAATGTGAGAAAGGAAAACTTGATTTTAGTTAATAATTATCATGCATCACACAAACGAGCGATTTGTTGGCGTTTTAACTGCATAACTAACGTCATCACTTGAGCACGACGTTGGTACGAGCTTTGCTTCGATTGTGAAATTCAAGCTCCTCGATACATATAAACGTGCGTATACACACCACACGTATTAGACACACGCGCACACAAACACACGCACAGAAAACACATAAGCGCTCGCAAACGGACGGACAATTCGCGTGTCACAAAGTGCTCTATTCTTGCAAATATAAAATCGTGATCGAGCGAGTCGTTCCGCGAAAGAGAAAAAAATTTCCCCTTCTATGCGTCGTTCTCTCTCAGCCACTATCTTCCTTATCACTATCGGTCGTTTACCAACGGGTGGAGAAAATCGGCGCGTAGAAGCGGAATTTTTTTTTCACTCGTCTCGTGGAACGATTCAATACCGGCATATCAGACTTCGAATATCGTTCCTCTAACCTCTTTTTATTTCCTGTTTGAAAAGAAAATGGTCATTTTCGCATTCTGCTTCCGGTTCGAATTACAAACATTACGTATTGATTTTATTTCTTTTATATTCTTTGCTCTCTTTAGGAACAAAGCAAGTTACACCAGAGTGAAGCGCGTTTGAATCGATTTGAATATAATTAAATTTAATGAAGAATTACTTGTAATTGCAATTCCTTAATAATTGCTTGTAAATTCTGCGAAAGATTGTTTTTGCGCAAAAAACTTTTCAGAAGATATTAATACGTCTGTTAAGTTATCGACAATTTAACAATTAACAATTAACAATTACAGTTAAAAAGTAGTTCTTAATTGTTAAGTACATATTAAATTATATTTCGCGTCACTCTTCGCGACAGAAAATATACGACATCATAGCTTATATACAGAATATTCATAGACCAAGAGATGCGTCGCGTGTACTTTAAAAGAAAAAAAGAGAGAAAAGATAACACGTCCGATATGTTTGCATACATCACACATCCCTACATCACACTACTTACACATACAATCTTATGTAAACGCACACAATATACACACCTACACACACACACGTCCTAGAATCACACACGAATCATAAATTAGTTAGATAAGCCACGCGTGAAACTAGCACAGTCCTACGGCGTGAGAGTGTGCGAAAGTAGGGGAAATGTGTATTTCCTAAAATACACTCGTATGTGCAAAGAAAAACAAATGAAGAGGAATGCGAGAAAGCCAAGACGAAATAGCGGAAAAAGCAAGAAAGAGAGTGCTGCACGTATGGTTAGGTGCGCGTATGTGTGAATGTTTTAAGCGCGCGCGCGCGCATGTGTTAAACGTACATCTGCGTGCGCGAGAGAGAGAGAGAGAGAGACACAAGAGAGAATGAGAATGATTATTTCGACACAAGCATGCAGTGGGTTTTAGCATAAATGATCTATTGACAAATGTTGTATATTATTACGAATTATAATGACACTAATTAATTAATTAATTAATTATTATACCCTAATAATGTGAATTGAATTTAAACGACAAAAAATACACGAAATGATAAGTAATAGGCGAACAAATTTTTAATTGTTAGCGAAGCACACACGGAGCCGGAAAGTTTATGACGCGCCCTCCCGTTCTCGGGCCCTTTCCTCTTCTCTTTTTACCCCGTCAGGCCGAAAATTCGAAAGTAGCAGTAGAGAGTCTCCCTCCCGATTCGTTTCTCTCGACGAGGCCGAGAAGGCGCGCGCAAACGTTACGCGGCCGAGTCGTACGGAGGAGGCGAACGTGTGGAACCTTAAAATCCTTGCCGGGAGAAAGTGCATCGCCCAGCCTCGAGCGGCACGACTCCGCCCTCCATATAAGGAAAGAATTGCATTCTCGGTGATCCCCGTTGTATAGTTCCGATCCTCGCAAAGTAACAACAAAGACGGCATCAATGCCACGCAAAGCAAAGTCTCAACATTCCGCAGAATCGAGCTAGTCATTTTATCATTGATATTTCACAGAGAATAATCGTTATAAAGCCGACCGATGAACACGATTTTCACGGCCGGTTCTTCACCAACGATGAATTAATTTTAACCCGCAATATTTTCGTCGATTCTTCGCCTCTTTCCAGCCTGCATCTCCTTCGCCGAGAGAGCTCGATCTATTTTAGCTCGAAACAAAGAGTCTTCTACTGAGAGAGAGAGAGAGAGAGAGAGAGTCGTCACGCTACGAGGAAAACCATCTCGGCCACTACTTCATGATCGTTCGTCGCTTACATGCGATCATCATTTAGTCATGTGCGAAAAATTCAAGTTTTGAAAGTCGAGTAAGCAAAGAAGAAACATGAAGAGACACGTACACAAAAGCCTCGGCGGACTCTCAAGTCAAGTGAAAGTATCGATCGTAAAATAGAGTGACAGTCGGTCGCGGGCGGACGACTCGGGGTCGCGCGTTAATCTGCAAGGAAGCGGCGTTTGATTTCGATCGCACATTTCACTTCTTTCTTTTTCTCCCACGCGCTTTTATGTGTTTCTTATCGCATGAGAAAAATACTTTTTATGTGCCGAGCAATAAAAAATTATCTTCCTGATGGTGTCAAAGAAATAAAACGCGAAAAGTCGCAGAATTTACAAAAGAAAATCGCAGAATCATACGTGAAGACATTTCGTATAATCGGTTTTAAATACGCAAATAAAATATGAAAAAAAGTTTACCAAAATGTTCTGTTTGTTAACGCACACTGCATTTTATCACTGACATTTATTCTTTTTTAGAATTGTGGAGGTCAGCTCCCTTCACTCTCCCTCCCCCTGTGAAGCAAATTAAATTTCAGATCGAATTAATTGAAGTTCACGAGAGACATTAATTGCACATAATGAGGAGAATTTAATGTAATTCTCGCCGTGTAAGCTGTATCATTAAACATATTAAAACGTTCAATTGAACTCTTCGAACGATCTCTCGCGCGTATCGGTGCGCGATTTCACGAAACCGCCGACTGACAAACAGCGCGCGAGCGCTCGATTAGCTCAATTTCTATTCATCAGCAAGATTTGGCAGGAATGACATTTATCACGATGTAATTTCGTTGTAATTTCACGATTTAATATTTGATAAACTCTCTCTGTTAATAAGCGAGAATTGTTCGGCTCCGGCTCACTCGCCGGAGTATCATGAGCATCGAGCGTGTTCAATCGATCAATTTGCCGGAATACCGGCGATTCGCTTGGTCAGTGTGCACGATGTAAATGGGAATGATTGGGATGTTTGAATATAGAAAATTAAAGAGAGAGAGAGAGAGAGAGAGAGAGTGTGTGTGTGCGCGCAGCCACACCGTATACGTCCAAGGATGTTATTTCTTCTGTAAATTGTCGCACTTACCGCGCTCGCTTTGCTTTAGTTGATGTTTTCAATCGAATTGAGAATTTTTCTGTCGCCAGGACAGTTCGGTTCTGAGTCGGAAAGATCCCAAGTACATTTTGGCTCAGGGATAGGGTGAAAGGGCGTGTCGTATTCAAAAGGGTTACTTGCGAGCTTTGGACTGAGCGGCCGAATTGATCCTGTCAAGCAATAAATCTACGAAAGACTCGTAGATTTGATTCTCGTGATTAAGTCGGATCTTTCAACCGGTTGCTTTTTCTACAGAGAAAGCGAAACACGCAAATTTAATAAGAAACCTTGAAACAAGGATTTTAGTGTGCAATCAAATTTCACCAGTTTCGTCCGAATATAAAAATGTACTTTTCGCTTTCCTCGAAACACATTCAAATACCCCGACGCGTTAATTTTACATCGCTCGCGAGAGATACGAAGAGATACGCCGTTCTAATTACGAGGCCATGATCAATATACAATAGCACAAATTTTAAACTCTCACCACGAATCAAATTGCATATCATCGACCCCCCGAATCTCAGGAGGAGCAGAGAATTAGTGTTTACTAATGTGCGAAAGTTTGAATAACACGTAGCCGCGATTCCTTGTTAGACCGATTGGTGTCTCACCCTGTGTTGCTTGACCCGACGCTGTTTCGCAAAACTATTACTCAAGAAAGTCGGATATGGACGATATTTCCGGAAATAATTTGTTGATAAAACGATCAAAACAGTCCTGTGTGTGTGTACAATGACGAAAGAAGAAAGAGAGAAGACAAAACAAAATCGTGCCACTCGTCGCTGCACGACGAACAAGCATGAAGGCAAACAAAAATAAAAGAAAAAAAACCCAGTTGTCTTTTCCAAGTTCAGAGGACTGCTCATCTACACATTCGCGTCGCGCGATCAGTCTAGCTATACTAACTTTGTTTCGTCGACTACTCGGGGTTCGGTTAAACAAACTACACTTCTGTAAATATCGGTCCTCTGAATTTGGCACTGAATCCCGTGCCTCCACGGTCGGTGTGTGAAGCAGTCCTAAGATCGGCGAGTCGACACCGGGCCAGTCTTGAGCGACGATTGCGCACCGATAGTGTGTAAAATATTAGCGAATTAGGGACGATTTAAATTGCGATCAAGAATAATTATATTACCCTATCCCCGATTTAAGTGGACATGGGCCAGAGAAGAAACTCAGTGTGTATATTATATTAATATACATTCACATTCGCATACAACGTACACAGAGACACATACCCACATACACATAAACACACACACATATACATGCACGCAACAACGCACAAAAGTTGGCCCATCGCCATGACCAATGAAGTAATTAAAAGGAAAGGAGAAATAAACAAAAAAATAAAAAAATAAAAAATAAAAATAAATTGTCATCTAATTACATTTTTACGCACTCCAAAATTTTTATCCTCGTCATTTGTATCATAGCAACCATGTGTTTAAAGAAGAATCCACATTATATGTATGTAATCAAAATTGTAACTGATAAAACGTTAATAAAAAAACGATATCCGAAAAAAAAATTTCTCCCTTGTCTGTACGTATGCCATTTATCGTTGCCGATCTTTTATTTCTGTCTTTCTGTTATTTACACATATAATATGGTTTCTTTATATAAATTTTTCAGCTGTTTTAATTATATACATAACAGTTCTTTTTAAAAATAACTAACGCTTATTTCTGCGAAGTATTTGTTTACGTCGAGAGCTATGTTTGAGAAGAACACGTGTCCGATTGAAAGAAGATATATAGATCCTCTCACAGCATCATTAAAAAGTAACAAGTACGCACACACAAAGAGGTTTTTAACTAAAATATTCATCGAGTCTACCTGATAGAGATGATTATTTGCAACAGCTGCGAGTAATTGACGTCAAATAACGAAGATCAAACCTTTCCTCTGCTCTTCTTCTTTGAACTCGAACACGGTAGCGTTTCTCTTGCGAATTCCTTTTCATTTCACCTTCGGAGAAAGAGAGGTGGCGCCAATCTTCGACACATCGACCTTGAATTCTAATCGGTTTGCGAGTTCTCGATATTCGCTTTCCTCGAAACACATTCAACTACCTCGACGCGTTAATTTTACACCGCTCGCGAGAGATACGAAGAGATACGCCGTTCTAATTACAAGACCGTGATCAATAGCACAAATTTTAAACTCTCACCACGAATCAAATTGCATATCATCGACCCTCCGAATCTCAGGTTCTGCGAGTTCTCGATATTCGAGAACTCGCAAACCGATTAGTTGTTCCCCCTATCTCGCAGCCGCGTACACATAAACACATACAGCGCTCCGATTAAACCGGAGCACATGCTCGCGCAGCAACCTTCATCATCCATCTTCGTCTTCCACAGTTGGCGGTTTATGTGGTGGTTACATTCGCACGCGCGGAGGTTATGCGAATGAATGATCATGAATTCTTCGCGTGCGATCGGTTTCACCGCGACCGATTGAATGTCTTGTTGACGCAAAAAAATGAATGCGCATGCATCATCGGCGTATAATTGAACGAAAAACGGTGGGGAAAAAAACGCAGCAACTGGCGTAACACACGTAGCGTAACTACACGTTATTACGTATTTGCCCGTATATCGCGAGTATTCGGCGATCACGCGCGAATGAAAGTGTGAATGGACCTCTTTGTAGAAAATAGCTCACAATAGCGTGTCCGAGTTCGAACGATGTACGTGTGGAAAATAACCGGTTACGCTCTGAAACGATTCAATCGCGGCTACAGTGCGAACGGCAAGTTAGCGCTCGGTTTGGAGCAGCGCAATTCGCAGAGTTGTGGCAAATTTGTCGGATATCGCAAACGGATAAGCGTGTGGGTGCGGGAACAGAGCACGCAGGTGACGCGTGCCTGCAGACAACAGTTCGAGTTCATCGCGGCGCAACGCGTCCGACGATGCATACAGATATTCCATCTGTACACGAGGCTGTGGGACGAAGTGGCGCTGAGGGAATTCATGCGCTCGTGGAGAATGAGAGTCGCCAGGAACGCGGAGAATTTTCTGATTAGCGCGGTCGGCGTGACGGTTTACAATTGGGATCGCGACAGAATAAATGACGAGGAAATTAATAGGTGGTTGTGTCACTTCTCCTATAATTAAATTTATATGTATGTGTATCTTTTAAGTATTTTCTTACTAACGTTAAACTTCTTGCAGGTACAACAATGAAATCGAAGGAATTTACAAGTTGCGAAATTCTACAGTTGTCTGTACGAAATGTCATTTGCGAATTGTTATCGACGTTGTACAGCCCAATGTTAAATATTGCAAGTGTAGCGGAGCTCAGTCCACCTGTGCCAACCAGGATCGTAGGTTTCTCTTCTCTCTTCGCATCTTTTGCTGTGTTACTTATGTGTTTCATTTATATGTGTTATATAACATATACACAATATACAGCAGATGATTGGCAGCCATTTATTGAGCGCCAAGACATGTTGATATGGAGGAAAAAGGAGCCTGATTCCGGTGGACTGTTTGCATATAAAGTATATGGCTCATTCTCTGACGTTACGGCTGATGATTTTCTCCAAGTGCAAATAGATGTAGATTACAGAAAGCAGTGGGATCCCACTGCTCAGGAATTACAGATCATCGAGACTGATCCGAAGTCAGAATCATCCGTTGATCACAGTACTGACATTATTCATTGGGAGATGATCTGGCCTGTATGTGTGTCAACTAAACGGATTTTTCTCTTTTTTTTTCATTTGACATGTAATTAATTGATTCTCTTATTGCGCAGAAATTATTTTCGAACAGAGATTACGTCTATCAACGACGATGGGTCGTAGACAAAGAGAAGGGGCTTATAATTATTGTCAGTCGGGTGACGGAACATCCTGATGTACCAGAAAGACGGGGAATTTACAGGTTTATAAGATCGTCATGTAGTAAATATTCTAATGTCTTTGTTAGCGAATAAATCTCTAATAAACTGTCATACGTGACAGGATAAGGACATATTGGTCGTACATGGTGATAAAACCGTACACAAATTTCCACGAGCCCGGCATCGAATTCGGACTCACGTACTTCGATGATCCCGGTGTTGCTGTGCCATCAGCTGTTACCGCGTGGGTGGCGCTAAGGGGTTTGTTTCCTCAAAAATCTACAAAGTAAATTACAAGATCCCTTCTAACAATATAGTTGTATCTTGTTTTTCAGGTTTACCGGATTTCTTGATTCGCATGAGGCAAGCCTCGAAGGATTATCAAAAGTACAAACTGAACATAGCCCGGTCTGATAGCAGTCATCTCACTTTAACCGAAGAAAATACTTCCAAAGAGCAAGTCAAAGATGACGTAGAAGATAAGTTAAAGAAAGATGAAAGATCGATGAGGGATTTTAAAGATCAACAAGATCCCGCAAAAAATCTTGGCGATTTAGATCTGATATGTGATGCACAGAAAGAAACTGAAACTAAGGATATCCCCACCGCAAACTCCGCGCCCAAAGAAGAAAAAGGTTTATTGCATTATTTCTACCTCACAAAATTGATCGCGCTCTTAGATATTTGACAATTTAATTTAATAGTATGATTTTGACTAGTATAGATATTTTAACGTGAATTCCGCACGGACGTAATAATAAATCCGCTATTGGTATATAGAACAGACTTGTGGATGATACTTGTGGAACAAGAGAAATGTCGTTAGTGTTTATTGGATCGGAGATAACAGCGCGCTTCGCATACACAACAAAATAAAATCGTGAACGTATCCCGTAGTTATATGTTCTTCGAACGTATTTCGTTAAACGGTGAATTTTTTTATAAAAAAAAACAAGTAAAAAATATGAAAAGATTAAGACTGATTAAGTATCATTGATGTTTTAAGTCTGCTTCAAACGTGTGTATATGTTGTAAACAGTCATGAAAGCAAAAACAACTAATCGTTTTTTATTGTGGAATAAGGAATTTAGAATTGTATGTGAATATTTTACAGTAGCACAAACGGATATGTATAAAAACAAAACAAATTTATTATATTTTCTTAGCGCAGTATAAAACTAAGATATATGCATATAAACATTAATATGTGATGTATAAAAATACACTTGTGTATATTTATACATACTACTCGCGAATATGTTGTAGCAGTTTTAGATTTGTACATATGTGATTTCTGTATAAAAACATATATTATGTATATAAATATTATATATTTGTATATATATTATATTTATATATAAATATATAAAATGTAAATATATGTATATATTTATATATTAAACATAAATATACAAAGCAGTGACGTTACACTTTAATTTGTGAAGAAAATAATAGAAAATATCATTGTGATAAAATAACATCGTCGTGTAAATGTATGTTGTTTATTTATATGTCGGTTATTTGTTCTCTTTCTAATATTTATCTTTTGGGCGTAATATATGATTGTCGAAAGATCATTATTATTAGTCAAGAAACTCATGCAAAAAATAAACGATTTCTTGATAAATAACAAATTCCTTTTGTTGTGCATATGATAGTCATGCTTGTAAAAATAAAAAACTTTGGTAGCTGTAAATCTTTCTTTCTACGCAGCGCTTTCATCTATCACTGCATTATTTATGAAATCATCACCCTCTGTGTCCAACTGAAAAAGTATTTCATCTGACAATTTCTTTAGTGTGGACATGAAATTTGAGCAATCTGCATCGTGACATTTTTGGTATAATTCTTTCTTATTCAAGTCTACAATCAAGTATATGTTGTTGCTCTTATGGCTTCTGCCAATGTTTTCGCAGTATCTGAAACAACAATAGAACAATAATATAATATAATTAATTGTTCTCTTAGTAATAATAAAAATACACATAAAAATAATAATTATAAGTATCGCTTCAGCACCTGTTGCCATAAATCTCGTATCTTAGAGTTTTCTCTTTATCAGAATATCGAACGACGCGTATCTTGCCAGGATTGATGAGATCGCGAATGTATTTGTCTATATCGGGATACAGCGATGTCATCTTATCATCATCTCTCTTAATGGATTGCTTTGATATCTTCGAGAACAGTTTCGCCTTCACGTCGCTTCGATTGAAAAATTCGAGCAAGACCAAGTTCTGTTTATTTGGGAAATAGGATATCAAGGAATCCAAGAATATTCCTAGCTCCTTATCCTTGCATTTGTTCACCGGAGTATGCGCACAATCCGGAGGAACCGTTAAGTACGATTGCTTTCCCCATTTAGTAGCCAGATAGATTCTGAAATGTCTATTTTTCGTATAGACACCGGTATCGACAAATAGCTTCTTACCGTGATCGGTCTCTACCAGCATTTCCTCAAGATCTGTTCTGACAAAGTGATCCAAGATTCCGTGTTTCTGCGTGTTTTCCGATTTCAAATACAACACGATGTCGTTGCATATGGTCTTGATCAGTCTTCCGACATGCAAATTATTCCTGAAAGCCATATCCTTTATGGTGAAAATCACATGCCTGCTGAATTTCGTGCTGGACGTGGAGTCCAATATTAGAAAATTGCTCCTGTCACACAACAGGTGATAGTGATTAAGCAAATAGGCGCGTATGATGTCTATCAACGTTCTAGTCATGCGTGATCCGTTGCAAAGCGGGTTTAATCCTATTAAATACTCTAAGTCCAGATACAACCAGCACGGTGAATCTTGCGGTATGACCTGTTTTTTTTCGTTGACAATTCTCTGAAACGTCGATCGCACGTCTATATACAAAATTACATTGCTAAAAGTCAAGGTCGCGCGCAAGTCTCCGACATATACTCGCCTCGTACGAACATTTCTGCTCCGGCGGTTTCACCTTATAATACCACCAGTACACCTCGGGATGGGCAACGACGAATTTCCGACTGCCATCGCTGGGTCGCTGATACACAAACGTGCAGAGTGTGTCCGTTTTGGTGCTGTTTTCGGCAGCCGCGGCCAATGCGTCCGCTTGCTTGTAAAACTCTTCCCAATATTGCGTCGGGCCCAATATATGCGACGGCATGACCCGGTGTGTTTTTATCCATGAGAATCTGGATTTGCATCTTCTTCGGGTCTGCATCTTGTTGCCGTAAAACTTTTTCGTGTCGATGGAGTCCATCTTCACGCTCGTTATACGAATTTTGTCAATCGATCCGATTGATCCACGCGATCGTCGCGTATATATATAGGTTAAATTTTTTTTAATACCCTTTTAACAGCTCTTGCAGAACCTCTGCTGCTTCACACGCCAGCTCGAGCTCGATACACGTATGACGATTTCATAAACAAAATGTCTCTTTTGTAAACACACAGACAGCTGATTAAGCCAGCTTGTTTCCCGCCAATTCGCGTGACAGCTACATATATCTATAGTTCATGGCACATGGCGTTTAAAGAAGATATCGCGACTCGCGCACAACAGCCGCAAGCCAATGAAAACGCAGTCCTGAGCACGAGCGCGAAATTATGTTCAGAAAGATTGTGCAATTAGATAGAAAATATTATTTATGAAAATACAGGAAAAATCGACGGATTACATAAATGATGTTCTGACAATGAGAATTTTAAGTGTTGCTCAAGCAGTTTTTAATACCTACAGGAAACAACACTTTTATATTAAACTTTCATTAAAT